>JAQGCS010000063.1:0-39819 GCA_034702105.1 Fuscozetes fuscipes
AAAACCGAAAAAATTTGCCGCCTCGCTTCGCTCGGCGGAAAACACAAAGAGACGTAAGCTCCGCTCGGCGGCGAGGGAGGGGGTATACCTGTAATGTTAATTTTTCCCAAAATTCTAGGGGGGGGGGTAAAGCCAAATTTTTCGATTCTAGGGGGTAAGACCCATACCCCCCCTTGGCCATCCCTGGTTTTGAATAAAATTTTGCTCAGAATTTGAAAAATTATATATTCTTTTGATAAGAACTTCATTTATTATTTAATAAATTATGGGATTCAACAAAAATAGATGATTGCCTTTTGTTAAGTCTTATAAACATTTTTTCTTATTGTTTTGTTAATATTTCTTTATTTAAAGTAAAATTTCTTTTCACAATTATATTTGATTTATGTTTGTTTTGATTTTTATGTGTTTTTATTTGAATTATGGTTTTGAAGGATTCCAGAATCAAGACTTTAGAACAAGAATTGGATTTATTTGAATGGGAATTCCAGCGCCTAAGAGACAGGTCCTATAATGTGTCGACAAATAATCTTAATAATGATAATAATATTAATACTAATGAAGGACTTAATAGAGTTAAATGTAAGAGTATTACAGACATTAACGACATTAAAAATAGTGAAGTAAATCATTTGTCAACTGTTCCCAAAAGTATTAAAACCGACGCCGAGAAAGAGGTTCGTCACTGACATACAGTCACTCTCTTATCGACAAATATTTAATTATCTGAATATCTATCAGAATAACACTTTTCTATTGACACTACTTTTCTCATCACTTTCTTTGACACCAATTGGAAAAAAATCTCTTTTGAAAAGTCTTTCGATTCAATTATTTCTTCGCATTCAATGTCTTTCCCTATGGTTTGACACAAAATTACTATTTCTTTCTCTTTTATTGATTATTGAAAATCTTTTCAATATATCAACAAATTATTTGATAACCAAATTCTTTATTCAATTCTTCATTTTTTCATTGATTTGATTTTTGAATTTATAAACAATTTTATCCATCAAACAATCAGATGGAAGAGTTGAAGATTGAGCTTAACAAAAGAGATCAGGAAATTCTTGCAGTTGGTGCCAAGATGAAGACGTTGGAGGAGCAGCATCAGGACTACCAGAGACACATAGCAGTGCTCAAAGAATCACTCTGTGCCAAAGAAGAACACTATAATATGCTTCAGGCAGATGTATGTCCAAACAAATAATACAATGTGGGATTCGGTTGACAATTGTGGTCACTATTTGATTACAGTTCACGAGATGTGAACTGAATCTTAAAATTGCTTCACATATAGTGAGGCCTTCTTTTCATTGCATTTATTGATTGATATTTAATCTAAAAAATACTTTTTGTTTATTCATTTCGGTTCAAATTTTTTTTGGATTATTCATGAAATCTGAGAATAACAGCAATTTTAGATTAAAATATAATGTTGTTTAATGTTTTATTTTTGCTCAAATTGTTTTAGTCATATAATGTTAACTAGCACATATAAGCAGTCCTTGGTTTTCTCATCACATTTTCGACCGAATGCATGTTTAATGCAATTATTTTCACTTCGGATTAATATTAAAGCATTAATTCAATTATTGTGTGTGAGAACAGGTGGAAGAGCTCAGGCAAAGACTTGAAGAGAAGAACAAATTGATCGAGAAGAAGACCCAGCAAACTATGGCCACCACTCAGGATAGGAATAAATTAACTCAAGAATTACAAGAACTTAGAGATCATATCGATATCAAAGATAGAAAAATAAATGTTTTACAACGAAAAGTGAGTATCAAATCATTGATAAGTTAATTGACAATAAGTCAGCCGTAAATTGATATAACTTTTACATATGATTTGCGTTTGACCTATGATTCATAGGTGTGAAGTCAATTAATACACCCATTTTCGAGACTGCATTTTCTCGCATTTGTTACCAAAGTTATCATAGATTTAGGGCTTGAATTTAACTTGCAATTAATTTTTAAAGTTTTTGAATCAATTGATTAGATAATAAACATTTTTAAATTCAAAAAATTTAAAAGTCACCCATTTTTCTAACCTTTGCTCAAATCGATTATCTTATTCTCAAACTATTGATAGCAAAGTGTAGAATAAGTGACTTATTTTTCTAATGATTTATTTGAATGTTTTCTAATGAAAATCTAAATGATTAATGAATTTGGAGTAAACACATCGAAGGAAAGTCTAATTTTGAAGATAAATTATGGGTCAGTCCTATGAACTCTGTTAAGTGTTTTTGCAAATTAATTGATAGACTGTTTGGGGATTTACTTTAGATTACATCCATTTATAAACATATTTAGTCTAAAATCAATTAAAATGAAGCCGTGAATACTCAAATCCCTTTTTGTGGTTAAAACCTTGTTTACGTTAATTTTGAATATCAAAATGAACTTGGAGCTCAAGCGTTATGCAGAATATCGACATAGGTTATTCTTTGTAATCAAAACCATTATTCAATTGACAAATATTTGACATTTGTTTGACGCCATTATTAGATTGAAAATCTGGAGGACCTGTTGAAAGAGAAGGACAATCAGGTGGATATGGCCAGAGCCAGACTGACCGCAATGCAGGCACACCACTCGACATCGGAAGGCGCGCTCACTTCTCTTGAAGATGCCATTAGTGACAAGGACAAACAAATCGCACAATTGAAAGAGCAAAGAGACAGAGCAGAACATGATCTGCATGAGGAGCGGGATCTTCACGAGAGACAAATCGCCGAATACAAGATGAAACTCCATTCTCTTGAAAATGAAATGGAAAAGCTTCAGGTCAGACATGGAAATCGAAATTTTCATATTTATTTGAGTAAAGCATTTATTTTCATAAGTGTTTTTCCATTCGTTTCTTTCATATGTATTATTAGAGTATTATTAAAGGCTTTTAATAGCTTTTAATATTACGATTCAAGTGTTTATTGATTTGATTTCGAGTTATTTGTCGAGAAATTGTTGTTTTTCGTCATTGGTTTCAATTTGTGTTCAAATAAAGTTAGTTATCAAACATTTTATTCTTTTCAATAGTTTTAATGAGTTTTTATTAATTGTTTTATTGAACATCTGTTTAATGAAAATTCAAACAAAAACACAATTGAATATCAAATTGCAGGTAAGGCTCGAAAAGTTGGCCACAGAAAAGGACAGGGTTGAAGTGAAGCTGGAAAATTCTCAGTCAGAGCTAGGTAAATGTCGAGCAGAATTAGAAAAACTCCAGTCAGAGACTTGGAAACAGCAAAGCGATTGGGACCGACTCAAGTCGGAGAACGCCCGCTATATATTGGAAAACGATAGACTCCGAGAGACATTAGACCGCTCCAAATCTGGACGCGACCCTTCCGGCAAATATAGAGATCTCGACAGAGATCGAGACCGGGATCGCGACAGAGACAGAGATTATGACTACAGGGATCCCACTTCTACTAAAACAAATCTATTCTCCAAATCTGAAGAAGTGGAACGAATGCAGGACAAACTCGACAAAACTAATCAAGATTTAAGAAGAGCTCAGGCAGAGCTTCGAATGAATCAGGCAGAACATGATAGAGCTAGAACTGAGATGGAACAGTTGCAAGAAAAAGTAGAGCGCTCGCAGGGAGAGATATATCGACTCAAAGCCAAACTTGAAAACGCTTTGACTGAAAGGGAAAGTCTTAGCGAAGAATATGAAAGAATTCAATCATTAATTACAAGATCTCAGATCGAAAAGGATAACGCTTTGGCCGACGCAGAAAAGTCTAAACAAGATTTGGACAGAATTCAGGCGACTCTGGGCAAAATGCAATTGCAATTTGAGAAGACTCAGAATGTCCTCGATAAGACTCAGGTAGAGTGTGACCACTTACAAGAGAAATACGACAAAGTCTGCTCTGAAATGAGACGACTGCAGTCGGAAAGGGATCGGGCGGTCAGTGATGTGGAGCACTTACAGTCACAGCTCACTACTTCTCAATCACAGTACCAAAAGCTTGTGAGCGAAAGAGAGACCGGAATTCTTGATATCGAAAAAATGAGGGAAAAATTGGAAAGAAGTCAAACACAGATGACTCGATATCAGAAGGACAGGGAGTTAGCTCTACACGAGTCAGAGACTATGAAGGAAAGAGTCGATCTCTTACAGACACAACTCACTAAAGCCAATAAAGATAAGGAAAATCTGATGGAAGACTTGGAAGTGATGAGAGAGAGGGCGGATAAGGCACAAAAAATGGCCGATAAATATCAAACCGCAATCGAACAAAAAGAACAGGAGGTCAGGTGTATTCGCGAAAAGCTCGATAAGCTCCAGATTCATCTCCAGAAGACTCAAGAAGATAAGGAAATCAATAGAGCAGAACATGACTTATTGATGGAGAAGATCGACAGAGCACAGGCAGAAGTGGTCAAATTGCAGGCCAAACTCGATCAGAGTCAGACTGAGGCAGAGCGCCTTCAAATTGAACTGGAGAAAGCTCAAACAATTTCTTCCAAAGCTAAAGAGGACCAAAAGAGGGCTCAGGATGAGTTCGAAGGCCTTCAGGATATATACGCGCGAACCAACTCTAAGCTCATCAAAAGTAAGGACTCAGAGGAAAAACTGCGGACAGAATTGGAAAAGTGTTTAATGGATTTGGAAGTCTTGAGAGAGAAATATGACAAAACACAGACAGATGTGCGACGACTCCAACAGGAAAAGGATAAACTGCAGACAGATTCTGATCGGGTCAATATTGAATTGGAACGCATTGCAAGTCACAGACAGACCTCCACTCAGAGGGATGAGAAGACTCAGGAGGAAATACAACGCCTTCACATTGAGTTGGAGAAGATGTTCGAGAAGATGGAAAAGGCTCAGGCAGAGCATAGGAAAAGTGTTGCAGAAAAGGAACGACTGGCCGTCGAGAAGGAGTCACTTCAGGCAGAATTGGACAGATATAAGTCACAGATGAATAAATTCGAGACCACTCAGGAGAAGACACAAATCGAGTTCGAAAGGCTTCGCATTGATGTCGAAAAAATCAAAGATAAGTACGAAAAGGCGAGAATCGATTTGGAGAAAAGTAATGGCGAAAAGGAAAGGCTCTTCATTGACCTTCAGAGGGTTCAGTCGGAAATGGAGAGATTGAGATCTGATAAGAGTATAAGTCAACAAAGAGAATCACAGGCCGTCGAAATCGAAAAGCTATACAATGAAGTCGAAAAGATCAGAGAAAAGTATGAGTCGGCCCGAAGTGAGTTAAGTCGTCTGCAAGAAGTCAAACAACAGCAGGAGCTCGACATCGAAGCTCTTCAGAGAGAATTGGATGCCTCTAAGGCTAAGATTGAAAAGAATCGATCCTCAGAAGAGAAACAGAAACATGAGATCGAAAAAGCAATGATTGAGTTCGAAAAGATTAGGGACAAAATGGAACGCAACCAAAATGATCTGAGCAAAGCTCAAAAGGAAAGGGACGGTCTCGCAGTTGAAGTAAAACAATTGCAAACAGCACTCAATCAAACCAAAGCTCAACTCGAAAACGCTCTGAAAGGACAACAACAACAACAGCCCACAAACGGCGACCAAATCCAAAAATATACCCAAGAAATCAATCGAATCAAACAATTGTTGACAAAGTCTGAGTCAGACCTTCAGAAGACTCACTCAGAGAACCAAAGGCTGCAAATGGAAGTGGAGAGTCTTCAACAGGATGTCATTGACGCCAACGCCTACATATCTAAAGTGCAGTCCGGACAGAATGTAAACAAAGGAGAGACCGATCGACTCAATGTCGAGATTAAGAAATTGCAGGAAAGACTCGAAAAGTCTCAAAATGATCTGAAAACAGTGGCTAAAGAAAGGGATCAGTTGCAGCTTGAGGTACAAGAATTGGGAGCCGCTTATGAAACCAGACGCAAATCAGTTGAACAGCAGCGCAGGTCCAGCGCTGAATCCCAGCAACAAATACTTGCCCTCCAATCGGATCTTCAGAAAATGGATCAGCAGTTGAGGAAAACCGAAACTGAAAACAAAGAACTCAAACAAAAATTGGAGAAATCATTGCAAGCGATCGCACAGTTCCAGAAACAATTGGAGACCGGAAGCAAAGAGTTCCAAAAAATGGCCGAAGAGAACAAACAGCTCAAGACACAGACTGCCGCACAACAGCAGCAACAACAACAACTTCAGCAACAATTGCAACAGAAGTCCGGCGCAGACACTGCCAAACTCGTCGATGAAGTCAATCGATTGCGGGCTGAGTTGGAGAGACAGAGGTCTGAAACTCAGAAGTGGATGCAAGAGGCAGATCAATTGCGCCGACAGTTGGACAGAGCCCAACAAGAAATTAAAAACTTTTCGGTGGAAAGGGAGCGATTCCAGAGTCAGCTCGAAAAACTTGTGGGCGAATTGGCTGAGAAGGAGGTCAGTTCTCGGTTTACACATTAGTAGTGATTTGGAAAAGTAGTGGAGTTGTTCCACAATCTCTTGTTTTCTTTGATTATTTTTTTCTCAACAAATGTTTGATCCGAATCCGCGTCCAATCATTTCGTTATTATTGCTATTATTTTGATGTGTATTTCGTTTCGATTCCTTCATCCGAATGATTGATTTATTGATTTGTTATGTATTTCCAATCACCTTTGGTTTTCATACCAACCCTTAAAAGTAGATATTTTTGATTTGTCCTCTCTTATAATTGTTTGAAATTTATTTCCTTTAAATTTGTTTCATACAAATATTGATCTCTTCATAGAATGTTGTGTTAAGTGAGTATTTGTTTAAGTTATGGTACAATTCGTTGAATTACTGAATATTCTGTGTTTTCATACATCACTTCATTCCATTATTTTGTTTGATTTCTAATTTAATTTTCACTTCAATTGCTATTATTTGTCTGTATTTGACATTTGAATTAATTGAGTGTCCGATCGATAGCATGATTTACAGGCGTCTAAACAGCAATTGTCTAAAGCGGGTCAACAGCAGAGCCAACAGAGTGCTCAACAAAACGCCGAATTGCAGGCCCTCCGCAAGCAATTGGATGAGAGGGCAAAAGCATTGGACGAAACAGAGAAGAAGCTCATCAAACGCCAAAAGGACATTGATCAGATGGAAGTCCAGCTCCAGAATGCTCTAAAAATGGCGTCGGCTGCCAGTCCCGCTGCCGCCAATAATGAGGCCATTGTTGTGGATCTACGCAAGAAATGCGAGGCTTTGGAAAAAGACAAACAGAAAATACTCACAGAGATGCAGAAGACTAGGGATGAGTCCAATTCTATTCAGAAGGAGTTGGAACGACTCCTTAAAATTATGTCGAACTCTGAAGAAGAAAAGTTTGCCTTAAATAAGCAAATCCAAGAAATGCAAAAGTAATTCATTTCAAACATATTTTTCCAAATAATTATTGATTTATGTTTTGATGTCCAGCGCTCTAAAAGCTGCACAAAGTAGCGGTTCCCGAAGGAATACGCAAAGTGCCCAACAGCTAGAGGAGGCTAAACCTATGGCTAGACCTCAATCTGCAGGAGCACAGCCAGGTCAACAACTACAGGCACAACAAACACCTCAACAGCGCCAACAACAGCAACAACAGGTCAGCCATTCTTTTAATTTTAGTACAATTTATTGTTACCAACAAAACAAAACTCAATTAATTCGAGAGTTTTACTTAACATTTGAAAAGTAAATGAATGTAAATCCCATTCAAGCATTGATTTTGCTAATGAATTATGAGTGAGGCTCACAGGTCTCAGAGAGAGATCGACTCATTTTTCATTTTGGTAATGACTGAAACGTTTTTCCACCCAAAAGGCAATCTTCAGATTAAATGTATTCCTTTCCGTCTCTCTCGTCATTAAATATGTATTTCATATTTCGCTTAATTCGTGGAAACTTCTAAACTCTGGTGTATTTATAGTTCAGAATATTCTGAAAACAATTGAATATTTCAATTCAGATCCAATCTATTAGATTTTGTTTGTCTTTGAATTGTTTTATTGTTTTTATGGATTTATTGCTAGATTTTTGTTTAAGGCTTTTTGGGGCAATTCTTGTTAGGTATGTGCAATAAAATAAATGCTTCAACTAATGGCATAAATTCTATGACCAAAACAAAATATAGTCAGATCTGGATATAATCCTCGGCTTTGTTCAAAGACGTTTAGAAATTATAACGATTTGGGGATTATAACAAGGTTGCCTTAACATTATTTTCAATGAGAGTGACTTGAATAATTAAGCACCAGGGAAATTATAAAGAGGGAAATGATAACCAGGTTGTACTGTATTAATGTTTCATATGCTATGCTATTCTTTTGCTCTCAGATCTCATATATAGTCTCTTCAATCGATTAACTAATCACTGAAATCAAACACTTTATTCCAAAAGCTATCCATTCGGACAATAAATCCATAATTTATAAACACTATTATTGGTCTATAAATAGGCTTTTTATCGCTAATATTTGTCGGACTCTTTCACGCCTTTTATAACAATAACTTATTTTTCACTTAAACTAATTATAACTTTTTCTTTGCCTTTCCTTCCATTACTTATTCCTAACTATGCATCGATTGACATCACTGGACTGACTCTCTATGGAACAGCCTTCCGGTCCTTCGAGTTTCTTCTCTAGCTTCTTTTAACTGCCATTTTAACATTAGTCGAATGAATAAACTAATAATAATAATAAGTTCTCTTTTGCTATAATAATAATAATAATGTTAATTCTGTGGGAATAATGTTGTGTTTGTTATTGACTTTGAAAACAAAACAATGATTTGGAAACAAATGATTTTTTATTACTGTTTATGTCAAACAAGAGAAAAGTTATCTGGTTAAGTTTGCATTTGAGTGAAATATTGAACTGTAAAACGCTTGGAATGTCTTTTAATCGCATATAAGATATACACGAATCGATTGATTGATTAATCAAATATTTAATGGCAATAGTTTTGAGGACAAGTTTTAATGTTTTTGCGTTTTTTGGATTTATATAACAATTATAAGTATTTATTAAAAGTAAAAGTTTTGTTGATTTGAAAGTCTCTTCGATTATGTGATGGAAATTGAGTTCTAATGAACAGAATAGTGATGTTGTGTTTAAGAGCACAAAATTGGAAAATAAATTCAAATATACACCAATTAAATAAAAATCTCTTTAATACTATTTCACATCTCATTTGAATTTCAATTGAGACAAATATTCATAAGAATGTGCAAAACAATTGGCAAAAACTTTTGAATTAAGGCAATTATTCCATAAAATCACATGAAAAGCGAAAATTTCGTCTTTCATATCATCTTATTTTTAAAATGAATTGTTTTTCAAAAATTGTCCATAAAATCAGAAATTAATGACTTAAAGAAGTGATGTTCTCTAATAGCTGTGATTGTTATCATATTCCAAGTTTTGCCTGATATTCATTTGACCAACAAATTCATTATTAATTCATTTTTATTTATCTCTTGTTTTCTCCCTTTTATTTCACCAAATGTTGGGTTGTTTTGGCCACCAATTCATTGGCACTGTTTTTGTGATATACCTCTGATTATAATTTTGTTGAATTATGTTATTCTGTGCACTCCATTACCCGAAAAACTCACTCATCTGTGAAAACGCTGTTAAACAACAATCACATCACAAATGACTGTTTGAATATTATGTTAATTTTGTTGCGAAAATTAATCACAACTTTGAAAACTATACAAATTATGAATGAAATGCAAACAAAAATACTTGACTTATGGCCGAAAAAACACTTTTTGTTAATTAACGACAAATAAAACGACTGTAGAATAAGATCATTGACTTTCAAAACGACCGAATCGAAGAACTGGAAGAAGCGCTCAGAGAAAGTGTGAGAATTACTGCTCATAAAGAATCAGAATTGTCTGACAAAGAGCTCAGTTTGAGAAGAGCTGAGGAACAGGTATTTTAATACTACAGAGTATTAATTTTTCAGCATTTGAATAAAATTTTGCAGAAACTTACCTTGCATTTACATATCTTGTTTTTGACTGCTAACTGCCGATTATTTATGCAAGATAAGTCTTTGCAAAATTTTATTCAGATGCTAAAAATTAATACTAAAATCTACCAAAATCTAAAATAATACATTTTTAGCATTTAAAAATTTTCTACTTGTTTATCAAGATCACTAGACTGCTGAGTGATATGAGAGCAATGAATAATGTGACGAACGCCATGTGTATGAATTGTCCCCAACTAAAAGTACATTTGGATAAAATTGAGTCCAAATTTAAGAAACTATTGATTGAACGCAATCAACATCTGAACGAAATTTTTGATATGAAGTCAGTATTATTTGCAAAATATTTACAAAACTGAAGACTTATTTGTGTTGTGATTGTTTTTAAGACTGGAAACACTTTCGACAGCAATCAGTGAAAAAGACGCTCATTTGGCACAACTGGAAATGTCTGGAATCAAAAACTCTGAAAACGCCAAAGAAGTCGATAAACTTCGATCTCAAAAGAGGTTTTTGGTCGAAAAATTGAAACTTGAGGTCTGGCTATCGATTTATTTTGCATTAAGTCTCAAATAATAACATTTGTATTGAATTCTAATTGATTTTTATTGCATTTCTTTGCACTCTTATAGAATGAAAATCGAGTGAAACTTCTTTTCGAAACCAAAGATATTTTAGTCGACATTCAGAAGACATCTCCGAATAACACTCATAACAGTCATAATACTAATAAACACAAAAATAATAATAAGAATAGAGATCAGCACAAGATATCACTTTAGGACATGACATGTGCTGTTCCAACAATTCTATTGATTCTCTATACAAACCAAACTCTATTGACTTTGATTCCGATCTCACTCTTATTATTGAACTCAGGCTTCGAGCCCTGAGTTCGAGCTCTGAATGCAGATCACTATAGAACCAGAACTTCGGTATTCATAACATTAATTATGTGATGATTTTTCGATAAAAAATTATGTGATTTTTGTTGATTAAGACTTGTGTTTGAATACTAAATGAAAGTTCAATCAAAAACAGTAATAACTGTTCGGAAAGAGTGAGAAATCTGTGAAAAACTCATCAAATATTCCGTTCATAAGAATTGTTAATTGAGTTAAGTTTAAAATAATAGATAGGAATATGAAAATATAGTTTCTATTTATGAGTTTCTATCGTTGATTAATGTGTAAAAAGTTGTAAATTATTTGTAATTTTTCTAAAAATAACTCATTATTTGAAACACAGAATTATTAGTAGAAATAGAGTCGAATCAATGTTTTTAATCACTGGATAGTCGACCGAAACTTTGATTGAATCAAAGTTTTAATCATTAAATTCATGAGAAAAACTTGATATCAAGTATTCGTATTTCGGGTATACTTTTAGTCAATTTATTCATTGAATGGATATCAAGAATCAGTCCATTAAATTAGACAATTTCTCATCAATTTCTATATAATACAGGTATCATAATATCAAGTGTTAGGAAACAATTATATTATTAAATGTATTAATCGGTAATTAAATGTATTGACTGTATGTGTGTTCAAAACTAGAGCTACCCTTCAATTGGAATAATTATGATTCTGTCCACTCATATGAGTGGATGTAATGAAGACAAATGTCTATTCACTTAATTCCGGGTTTAGTTTTAGAGTTAATTCTGTGGCATATCTTTAATGTGAAAATCATTTGAAAATTTGTGTAAAACACTGTTTTAAATGAGAAGACAACCAAAAACTTATTTCTAATTTCGAGGCAATTCTCTGCAATACTATAAATACATGAAATATATATATAAATATCTATTGAAAAATACATAATAATATTGTGATATCAATTGAATTGATTTCAATGTTTTAATTTTTCTATTAATTGGAATTCAATTTGGATGTTATGATAACTATAATCACTATTCCTATGAAAAATTGTGAGAATAATTGTTTTGTTGTTCTGTTTAATACAAAATACAAACCGTTATTATTAGAGCCAATTGTAATGAAATAACATTTTGCTATTCGTATTATATATATTAGAATTTGAAATATAGTGAAGAAAATTATTTACAAGAAATACATTCAATTCTAATGCCTTATAATTTTGAAGTCTTCACTGCCATCACATTTGCCATTAATATACAGAACAGATAACAGAGAAATCAACGAAAAGTTTATTTGAGACAAACATTTCCTAACATTTTAGTAATCATTTGACAAAAAGTCATTCATTTGTTTTGATGTCAACTCTTTTTGGATATGATTTTCTGTTTTTACTAATGATTTGAAAAATTCTTCCTTTTGAGAGATTATAATAAAAATTGACTAAAAGTTTTAGTGTAATACTTGAGTTGGCTTTTGCCAGGTTAACATTTTGGCAGCTTCTAACTTAATGCATTTGAACTGGATTATTTACTAATAGTCTATTGATTAAAAAAAGGAAATCACCTATGTCGTTCATAAGATGAGTTCAAAGTAAGTTTTTGTTAACGTAATCGATGACTTATTTCAAGCATTATTAATGTTGCCATCGTGCAAATTCAAGATTCGACTTACTCTGAGTATATTCCTTATTCATCAGTTATTATTGTATGAGAAGTCAACATAATCAAGGTGAGGCATTCGCAGCGTTATCTGAAATGTATTGGTTGCAAATAAATGTTAAGATGTATTGAATGCTGTTCTGACCCATACCTCACCCACACCTTATTCATTGCTAACTTTGTTGGAAATCGTCAAAAAACGTATCGAACGATAATTAAGATTAAATTTAATAATAATCGTAATATTTTATTAGTTTTATCTAAACAAGTTTAGTTAGAATTTCAATATATTCAAATTTAAAATTTTCAAAATCAACCGATTGAAGAATTCAAGTAATAACCAAGTTCATTCTCTTTAATTCAATGAAGAATAGAAATGTTGTGCCAAACAATTGTTGTTCGTGTGTTTAATCGGGGAGAATGTCAACGATTTCATCGTTTTGAAAGTCGTCCTCATCTTTGATGGCATTCCTCTTCCACGAAGTAGTGGGCCGTTCGTTAGTTACGGCCATAGACTCGTAAACAGAGATATCGACGATGTTTTTATTGACATCTGCTTCGCGTTTATTTCCATTGCTTTTGGAAGCAGTACTGCGAGGACTGGCAGAAGTGAGATAACCGCTGGAACTGCTGCTGGCAGAGCCCTCCCGTGAACTGGCCGCTGACCTTCTAGAGGCCCGACTTGTACTTCGAGAAACACCTCCATTGATACCATTCATTCCACTCAAAACTCTTTGATCTTTGATTTCTTTGGATTTTTCCAATTTTTTCAATTTGTCGGAGTATTCGAACGACTCTTTTAGACCCAAATCATTGGAAATCCGAACCAAAAACTTAAGGCATTCGATGTTTTCGGGGAACGAGTTGTGAACTGATTTATAACAGTTGTATGCGTTCTGGTAATTACCAGCCCTTCGATGACAGGCGCCGATCATTAGTAACCATTTGATTTGTTTAGGTCTTTGAATATACAATGAGTTAACTGAAAGTTTGTAAAATGAATTATTGACACTTACTGGACGAGTGCTGCCCTTTCCAAGTATTTGATGGCTTTTTCATAAACTCTGTTCTCGATATAATAAGCGGCCAACCTTTCAATTGTTGGGATATGCGATGGAAAGTAACGATAGCTCTAAAGATGTAATCAAAGGTGAAATTTAGAATTTAAATGGTCTTGATTATACATCTGTGAGATAACTAAACGCCTGCTGTTTGTCATTATCGGCTTCCGACATATCACTCAACTTAACCAATAGTTGTGGATCTGAGGGAACAAAGTGTAAAAGTTGTTGATAAAAGTCGAGCGCCTGGTCCTTATTTCCAAGCAATTCGTAACTGAAGACAAACACAAATATAAAAATCCAGACAATTGATTGAAAAAGTGATTACATATTTCCAATTTGGTACAGAATATGGGGATGTCTTTTGGTTAAAGCATGCAGTTTAAACAAATAGTCGAGTGCTTCTTCGTAGAGACCCAACTTCTTGAATGCAAGACCAAGATTATAAATAGCTTCCAAACATTGCGAATCATTATTGACGGCCTCTTTGTAGTACTCTTTAGATCTTTCGAAGTCACTGTTTTTGTAATAAGTATTTCCTTTGTTGACGAGAGCACCAGAATTATAACGGTTTGCGTTAATAGCATCGTCCGCATATTTTTCTGCCATTGCAAGATCATTTTGCAGCATATAAAGAAACGATAAGTTAGTGGCTGCAGTACTGGCGCTCTTGTTATCCCTCTTCTCGAATGACTTCAAAGTGACGATCGCTTCGTTGAACTCTCTTTTACGCAAATGTTTGACCGCTTTATTGATTTCCAAATCATTAGCCAAATGGGAATAATTGGAATTCCGAATCTGTTCGACGCACCACTCGTACCCCTGACTGAATGTGTCGCCAATAACCGGTGCGATTAGTTTGGCACTGGTCAATATATGCCATTCCACTTCTTGTAGGTTCTGTTTCTCCAATGCTCTCAAGTCGTCATTTTTGATGACTTCCATCAATAAATGATTTTGAAGATCGTCTTCAATACCAGAATGAATGGCATATTTGTCATCAAAAAGATCTTCACAATTGACTTCAAGAAGTTTGGAGAAGCACTGCTTCATTTGGTGTCTGTCACCCAACGCATAGTTACAGATAATCAGATGGAAAGCAGTCATTGAATCGATCTTTTCTGACATAATATACTCGAATGAAGTGATGGCGTCCGCGAACTGATTCAGTCTCACGAAAGACAATCCAATATTTTGCATAATTTTCAGTCTATAGAGAAGGCATAAAAAAAGTGAAAAAAATTTGAACCTTTTTTCAACTGATTCTTACCGCAAATCCTTTTGAATATTTGGGATCTGATCCAAAGCCATTCGAAAGAACTTAACAGCTTTTGGATAATTGGATTGTTTGTAATAAATGTTTCCGATATTTAGTTTTAGTCGTCCTTTGATTTAAAACAAACAAAATATTTAATATTTTTATTACTTATGATTTGTTTAGACCTGTATTAGAAAACGTCCGGTTCTTTATGATTGACTGATAAGTATTGATGGCCTCAGAATACATGTCTGCGTTGGTGTACTGAACGGCCAAATTGAATATCACCGAAAATGTTAGATCACTGTTTGGAGCAATAGTTTCAGCCAAACCCGACTGATCTTTCATACGACTGAGTGATCTCTCTTTTTGAACACAATCTTTAGCCTTTTCGAGGGCCAGACTATACTCTTGTCTGTGAGCAGAAAAAACACTTTCCTCTAACAAATCGTTGATCTTTTTCTCCATTTGTTTAATCTTTACTTCAGGTGTCGACTCATCTCTGATTTGAAGAGAAGAACCGATGGATTTTGCCTGACCTAATGGGTCGAACATAGCGTTTGTCCGATTACCTTGTGAAGTATATCCCACTGGTCTGACAGCAGTCATAGGTCTGGCAGTCGATGGCGGCTGTTGTATACCCGACTCTCTTCGAGAAGAGGAGGTAATTGAATTGCGTCGATAACCAGCAGTTGTTCCCATACGTGACTGTCCAGCAGTTTTATATCCTGTAGTAACTCCTTTTCTGCCATAACTGCTTTTAAGGACTGCCTGTTGAAAGCCTTCATCCGATTGCAAGTTCTAAAATGTATTCAATGGAATGTCACCTAGAAATAAGTTGAAGAAATGTTTACGTACTCGTGTATCAAGGGCCGGGTGGAACTCATTGTATCCCTCGTAGAGATCATCGTCACTGTCGGCTAAAATCACTCTTTCCATCATTTTTAGTGACTTTTCAATGAAATCTGTTTTCAAAGTCAATCGATATGTCGTGAAGTCTAATGAATTGTCATATAAGTCGCAAATTCTTGTGTTTCCAATGGTTACCAAAAGTCTGTGCGAATCGCGATTTCAAAACAAACAGTTTACCGATCAATAAATACTAGACAATTGACAAAAATTAAAGTTTGCTTTATTGAAAATATGAGCGATTCCCGAATTTTGCGGGGATCGCCGGACGATTGAATGCGTCAAAAGAGACAAAACAGATAGCCTAATTTTTTAAAATTTCCCCTCGCGCCTTTTCCATCCCCATACTCTTCCTTTCTTAGGATACTGCTTTTATTCTTGGTAACTTATATTTTATTGTTGTGTTTTATTTAATTAATATCAAAGTATCTATTTGCACAGAAGGCTCAACAAATATTTTTGTCAGGCCTTGGATTCGAACTCGAAAGGGTTGACCCTACTTTAGTATAGAGCCAAGAACACTATCCATTAGACCAAAGAGATTGCTCTAGAGCTAAGTGTTTAAAACTTTTATTCTTTGATGAATTAATAGTAAGAGCCGAGAATTTGGAGACATATCATAGAATATATCAATCAATTTAAAGTTTGAATGAAGTGTTATCTTACACCTGTTAGGTAACCTCTTAATTCCTACACGTATTTGATACTAAACCCAGAACCCAATTTGAAAGCAGCATCAACTTTGGCTGATCTCATTTAGGAGTCTCCAATCCAAGTCAAGGAGTGGGTGCAGTAAAGAACTCATTATTCAAATGAATGAAATAACTTTTATTTAAAAGTAAATTATTTGATATTTAATAAAACAATTGTTTGGAACCATAATTGTAGTGAAAGCTATACCTATCCCGGGAGGACAGCACAATTTAATTTTCAATTTGAGATGAATCAGAGGAAAGACCCAATTGCTCGAGTAGTTCCTTTTCCTCACTTTTAATTTGTCCGACTAGTTTCTCCTAAGAATGATTTGAAATTAATAGCAATAATTGAGGGAATGTGTAGACCCACCAAAAGGTTGATTTCTCGTTCTTCAATCACTTGTATAAACTCTCTCAGATTCAATTGCTTCTCTGATTTGGCCATATTTGCGAAAAAGCAGATATTGTTTCTCATGTGTTCTGTGGAGGGATCATCGGTAGACTCCCAACCGTTCAATTCTTTGAAACAACAGAAACAGCGAACGGTGTCGTCCACAATATTGCACTGATAGAAACCACTCGCACTCATCTCAACACAAAGTCAATCAATTACTTAACAAATAGACTACCGATTAGTTAACTCAAAGGCAAACCTTTTCTTTGGTACAATTGCCGTCACTGAACGGCCAATTAGTGAATGAATTCAAGCGATTCTTCTCTAAAATCATGTGCTTATCCTTACCCTCCAATACGTCTTTTAATGAAATCGATTCAGACATTTGTTGATAATTGGATCAATTATTAGCAAACTTTCAATTATATTAAAACTAAAAACTTAGAAAACTTCTAAATATTTAACAAATGAGTCGACAAACACTTAGTGACAGTACATCTAATATTTAGATGAGTATTAACAAGTTCAATTTACCAATGAAATTTTACTCAATGACTTATGTTTAGACTTATTCCATTGATTGTTATATGTTGCCAAAGGAACAAACGTTGATAAACTTTATACCCTTATAACTTTATAGTAAAGTTTATACGCTGGCAAATATTTTTTAATAGTTGAAACTTCACATAAGTTTAGGAATTTTTATTATTTGTCAAAATTAAATATTGAGAGAAAAATTGGTTGATTTGGTTGATCCCAAAAATGATGAGTAGTAACTCTTTTTTACTGAATAATTATAAAAATAGTGGTGAAAATTAATGAAACAACTTATCTGCTATTTAGTGGTGAGATCCGAGCACAAGTTTCCATTATTCAAGAGTCAGATTTGCAGCAATCAATTCAATTGTTAATAAAATGCAAATTTCTATTCTTTTTTCTCACTGATTATTTTTCATAAAATTTCAGTTTTAAAATATATGACTAATTTATGAGTAATTTCTTAAGAATTGATATAAATTTCTAATCACTTGAAATAACAGAGAAATTATTGAAAACATGGAAAATAAAAACATAAAATCAATTAATTTTAGACAATTAAAGAGATTTATGCATATATACCACAAACCTATTAAATGAAACTTTCGTTATGAAAGTCTTTTCATCAATAATTTAAAATCGATTTCAGTTATAATTTTTCGATAAAAATAACAAAATATATAATGAATTAAATGACTAATATTTCGATAAATCCTTTGAGAAATTGGAAGAAATTCTAAATTTTGTTAAAAATATTTGTTTACAATATTTGTCAGATAATTAGCGGTCATGAGGTCGAGCTTCGACTGATGGTAACGGAACAAATTCGGACATTCTATTGACTGGCACTGAATATTAGAGTCGGTGCTGGCACTGCATTGTCTGCAAGACTTGAGAACTGAATTGTACTTGAGATGAATGTCTCTGACCTGATCCGAGATGGAAACGATGGCTTCACTCTTATTCTTACGACAATCACTACAGAAGTCATTTCCATTACAGTTCTCACCACAAACACAACACTGAGAGGTATTGAAAAACTGAGGTATAGTCCGGCGCCCGCTCTTTGATTCTTGTCCCAGAAGATAGTGATAGCGCTGGTAATAAATCTTTTTAGGCATTTCTTTGTACCATTTGTTGACGTCCTGTCCCATCAGTTGGAAAACACGATTGAGCGCCGGTATTATGGCTTTCTCTATATAGTATTGAGAGTTGAGTCGAAGTGACGGGTCATTCACCAAATCGAGAGGCTCTTTGACTAATTTGAAGAGTTGTTCATTAGGTGGGCCCGCAGTCACTACATAAGGCACTCTCTCTTTAACTTTCGGTTCATTGCGGGGATCGATAGCAACACGTCTTTTGGCGATTTCTGCCGACGGAACGTGTGATTTGCTGCTGTAGTTGTCGGCCCCTCTGTACTCACGAGCAAAGACGAAATCTTCTAAAATACTGACCCTTCCGTTCAATATCTTCTGGAACTGTCGCACCAAATAGTTTTTGACCCCATTTACTTCATTGGTTGTAAATAATATTCTGAGTGACTTCTCCAGCATTTTACTCACTGCAGGACAAGTATCGCGACGCACAGTCTCAATACCCTTGGCGTCAAATATAGGAGTTTGTTGTTCGGGTGACTCATAGCTGAATCCAACATAACGCTTCTTTGTCTCCAAAACACAGGGAAGGTATACCTTTTCGAACTTGAGTCGCACTGGCTTTGGGTTCTGTTGAGTGATCACTTCCGCAATTTCTTGTCCCCTCCGAAAGGCTTCGTCTTTGGAAATTCCTTTAAAATGGATGAACAGACTGTCTGTATCACCATAGACCACTTCTGCGCCCCACTCTTTGCTATCTCTGACGAGATTTATGGCCCGTTCGAGTGTTTCCCTGCCTTTGGCCACAATCGAGTCCGCGATATCAACGCACGGCATTCGACCGGAATAGTTAGCACTGGTATAACCATATGTAAAATTAGATATCATTTTAAGGCCTAATTGTCGGGCATCTAATTTGCGATCTAGTCCCTTATTTGGGAACAGCTTCTTGTTATTGGCTTTCATTGCTCTCTTTACCATAACTCGGGTGTCGAGGATTTCTTCTAACATTCTGTTCGAATCAAAATGGAATTCGATGTCAATTAAGTCAAAAAAGGAATAATTGATACAAACTTCGGTAAAATTCCTTTTCGAACATTAGATTTGAGGAAAACGACTCCATTCGGGGAAATGTGAATATCATTCTTGTATTGTAAGAGCAGTCGTTTATTCAGTTCCAAATCAAAACATCCAAATTCTATGAAATCATTTGAACTAAAAATAAAGAATATTTCAAATGAGCCCAAAATACAAGTAAAATACCGAATCAATTGGTCGACTCTCCCCAAACACGTGGAATAGCAATAGTTATATGCGATCATCATTGAAGGGTATAGACTCTGGAAATCCAGGACTACAACCGGATTGGTGTAATACTTTGACTGTGGTTCCAGAATTAGAGGTAGTATTTCCGGTGCTCTTTGTAAGGCCACCTGTTGATGGCTCGGCGATAATGGGATGTAATCCATAAGTCTGGCGAATCGCAACATAATTGACTCGACTCTAAATTGTGTGCCTCTGTTGAAGACTTCTTGAAATTGAATACCGAAAAGCCTGGCCAATTCACTGGTTTTTCCAACAAAATTCAATTTGTCTATTAGTCGAAGGGAACCAACAGTTCGGCGCAAATAATAATCAATGACTCGGCGCCGGTTTAACAGATCGAAGCGATTAGTGTAGAGTTGTGTCAACTTTTCGAAACTAAAGCACGGAATACGTTCGTGAAGGACGTGATAGTGACAGTTCTCATAGTTATACTGATTGAGAGTCAGTTCTTTTCTCATAATTGACCATAAATTAAGAGTAATTCTTCCGCTGAGCTCACACTTCGTGTTCTGAGTGCTCTCCACATTTCGACTGTACTTTTCATCATTTATTCGCGAGAGAGGGGTCAGAATTGACATATTCAGGACATTAGCTCTTTCGAGAATATAGCCCCAGGAAAGGGTATCCAATTTATAGCCAACAATGATATCTGGGTCATACTTTTTGACCACTTCTACAAATTTCATGAGTAAAATGATTTCGTCGTCAACGAAGTCAACAATTATGCCTTTGAGAGCACCCAATGAATTGATGTGAGTGTTCAACCGATTGTGTTGAATCACATTGAAGGATGTGCTGCACTCAAAGGTCTCAATATCTGATTCAACAACTATTACACCGGTTATGTATTTACGTTTTTGAGAGGGATCGGTAGGTCTGTCGCAGTCAATGCTATAGAATAGAGCCTCAATGGCATCAGATTTCGGATCAGGATTTAGTTTAGCTCTGGTCGACACATGTGTCTCAACACTCATTGTAGTCAAATATTGATATTCATGATCACTATCGACAGGACTTTCCTCAACACTACTAAACTCGTAGTCAAAAGTAGTTGAAGGGGTCGGCCCTTCGATTATAGAATCATTTCTTGTAACATTTTTCGGTCTGTTCGCAGAAATTGGTTCTTTAGAACAGATATTTGGTGACAAACCGGAGAACAAATTGAACGAACTGTTCGGTGAATTTTTTGAAGTCAAGTCCAGCGCTTTTTGGGTCGAAGTCAACGTTTGAGAGAATGGTTTAAACTTTTGACTATTCATAGGAGTCGAGTGTTGTTTATTACTATAGTCTGAAGAACCTGACTCTGGTATTTCATCCAAATGATGGCCAGACATTTGAGAGGACAGTTGTGTCGATTGTGAAAAATTAGGAGAAATAGTTTTATCCGAATAGAAACTATAGATCTCTTCATCCATATCTTCACATTTGGACTCATTTAATGGACTTTCAGGTATTTCGTCAACTTGTAAGGCAGGCATTTCTTTGGAGGGCAGACAGCGGCCGACTGTCGAGGCATTGCTATTCATTTCAATAGGAGATGAGTTCGTTTCATGAGATTCAACGCAAAGTCTTTTATTATTATTGAGTGAAATAAACTTTTTATTAGATTTGAGAAGAGATGAAACAGAAATAAATGAATTGGTTTTAGATTTCGAATGTATTTCAGTACAATTTAATCGGTTTAATGAAATTCTAATATTTTTATTGCAAAGTGACTGAAGATATTCCATTTTTGCACTTCCGGTCAGACTTGTCTTCCAAAAGAATTTGCGATCTTTTTCAGTAAATTCTTCGTTCGAATGGTTATCGGAACGAATGGAGTCCATCAGTGAGTCCAGAGGTACGTATTCGCGGCCAAAATGTCGGAGACACTGCTCTGGAAGTGATTTAGGAATTTTAACAACGACTCCACTAATATAATAGCCATACCGTTCTACGACTGCACTGGTTTGCTGTCTCACACCGCTGGTACCGGCTCGCAATGCCTCGGCCACGAGGTCTGCCGCATGTTTTTTAGGTGACGCCTCTTCGCTTCGTGAGCCCTGACTTAATTGCTTTATTGTCTCATCAGAACTACACCTCATATTAAAAGGTTTTCCCTCATTTTGGATGTCGTCGTCATCGAATATACCGTCAAATTGCGGGATATTTGGGTTGGAATAGTAGGACATGTAGTTATAATTCGACACATCAAAGTCACTCTCCTGTTGAGATGTCTGACTGCCCAGAGTAGGCATTGAACTGTATTGTGGCTGAATTGGTGGTGTGTGCGAAACAATATCAGCCGTGCTGTGCGGCCACTGCTGCTGAGGCGTGAATATAGTAGCATTTGAATAAGGAGAATTGTTTTGTGGCAGAAGTGTTGGCACTGTTGGGGTTTGAAGAGGGTTCTGTTGGAACACCATATTTTGATTTTGAGTCTGATTGACACCATAGCCATATATTTCATGGTTATAATCCGACTGAAGTTTGAATTGTTGTTCGACTGTTTGCTCCAATATTTGATTGGATGCGGAACCGCTTGAATTTTCTGAGCTTTGGTCCGCTTCTTCTTCCTCTTCGAATTGGTCTGGGGAATGATATTGAGGTTCAATCATTTCCATATAATGACCATTGCCTTGATTAGAGTATTCGTGTGATTGAGGTGCAGGTGAAAACTGTTGGCCAGACATACAATATGACTGTTCAACTTCTTCAGCCCCTTCTTCATCACAATTATCATAATTTTGTTCATTTTGATAACCAAGTTGCTCTTCTTCTTGTTCTTCATGGCCACTTTGCTGTGGAGAGTTGCGATCTCCGCTTTCACAGTCATTGTCCTCACAATGGTTTTCGCTTTCATTAATTGCTTCATTACTTTTGTTATCGATTTCTTCCTCTTCGTTGTCTATTAAAGTCTTCATTAAGATCTCACTCAACGGATCATTTTCAGTGATACCAATTTCTGGTGAGATATTATCGCTATTTGTTTCAATTGGTTCGTATTCATAACTAACTTCAACACTGTCCTCATAGGCCATGACAGCAACACCCGAATCAACTGCTACGCCAATGATTTCGTTTTCTTCGTTGTGACCATAATTCCAATCATTTGTTTGGTCCACATCTTCCGCTTCATCAAAATAGTCTTCCATTCGAGTGTCAATCATAGGTTTGGGCTCAAATTCATTACACACTTCAGTAATAAGACTGTTCAAAGATTGTGAAACAGAGACCACATCAATGATCAGATTTTTGACTGTAATCAAGACGTCCTGTGAGTCCTGGCTCTGTTCATCGGCCAAATATCCCGAATAGTCGTTGTAGTAGATATTGTCGAACAAAAAGGGACTGATTTTGTGGTTCTTATAGTTATTGAGATAATGTTTGGGCAGTTTTTCCACTTCTAACTCAAAATCCTCGCACAAAGACTTTAGATGAGCCTTTTTCTTATAACCGGTCAACTCTGTCACCACTACTATATCCGAGTCGTAGAATGGAATATTTATTGAGTTAAAGAGCGTGGAACTGGTCACTCCTTTCGGCACATGACTCCTACGATTGCTAGACTGAGTGCCTTTTTTGACGGCACTGGACTTTCCAGTGGAACTATTGCCGCGTTTTGGGAATGATTTGGGCGTATAGGCCGTGTTTTTCTTTTTAGTAACTTTTGACTTTTGGACACCTCTTTTGCCTAAAGGCTTATCTATAATATGTGAGGCGTCAGACATAAGGCGCGCAAATTCATTGGATTTGTTAGTATAAGCCTTTTTAGTGCTATTTGGCGATGTCTTAGGCTTACTCTGAGTCTTTTCAGGGCTTTTTCTGGCATTCAAATGCGGTAAAGTATAAAAATCTTTGAGCGCACCCTTACTTCTTGTGCCAGACTTTGGTTTACGTCCGAAATTGATCTCCGCTTCAACTTCGGCACTGAGTTCATTCCAGTACTCGATGTTAGTTTCATATCTGTTGACATAGGGTTTGACGATATAATCGGGCGTTAACTTGCACTCAAGCACTTCCATTCCGAGTGAGTTGATATCGTATTTGCTGTAAAACTCAGTATCGATTTGAACAAAATGGCCGTTAATGGACTTCCATTCCAAATGATTTATCGTTAAGTAGTCGTCTGACATGAGATCGTCCTCATTGTTAGGGATAATGAATGAAATAGAATCGATTGCGGACTCGACCTCTGATTTGGCTGTAATTCACATCAAAACTCATTGAAATTCAATTCCAAATAACTGTCATTTCAATATAAATACCTGCTTTTTTATTACCGGAGCGGATGAGTGTTTGTACTTTCTTTTTAGGAGCGGATTCTTCCGAATAAAAAGATGTGGCTCTTTCTACTGTGTCGTCATAATTGACTGATTTGACAGTGGCTCTGCGCGAACGCGAAGTAGTGACCGTTTCGATATCATTCTCGACATCAGATGATAATGTAATTGAATCGCGTTTTTTCGAAGATTTGGGCCCAGGTTTTGTAGATGTCTTACTAGATTTAGGACCAGGCTTTGGAGCAGGTTTACTAGATTTTGGACCCGGTTTAGTCGACTTTGGTCCCGGTTTAGTCGACTTTTGTCCCGGTTTAGTTGATTTAGGTCCAGGTTTGTAAACTTCCGAAGCTTTACTAGAACGGGGGCCGGGCTTTGTCTTCGGTGGCACCTCATCTTCGGATTCATGGGATAGATATGGAGTGAGAGATCGTTCAGATCTATTGTCGTCGTTATTCTTTTTGGATGAATTCTTTTTGGGTGAATAGGAGAAGTCTTTAAGGCCGGACAAAAAGCTTAAAGGGCCCTTTTCCTCTTTGCCCGAACCATCAGATTCAGAAAAGGACATTCGCATCGGTGAACCGGAGGTCCGTCGTTTTGGTGAAAATTTTTTCGACAAAGTTTCGTGAATATATTTACTGTCCTTCGATTTACGACCAGAAGTGGACTCGAATATGTCGTCGTCTGAATTTGTTGACTTACGTCTGGCCACTGACCTCCTTCTAGGGCTGACTTTCTTCTCATTGTAAGAATTGACGACTTCTACTTCTGAATCCGAACCAGCAGTCATTGAGGATTTTGACCTCTTTCGCTTTGATGGTGAGGTTCGGGTGCCTTTACTTCGTTTACTACTTCTTTTGGACGACCGCTTATTAGAAGTGACTTCAAAATCACTGTCTGCAGAGTCATCCTTATACGGAGCAGCGCTGAAATTAGAGCCCGAATCGTCGTCGTCATAGTTTCCGTCCAATTGCGGTATTTTTTTACACTTTTCAAACTCACACCTCTCGCAGTCACATTCGCATTGATCTGATCCCCGATCACAGCATTGGTCGCAACATTCGTCAGAATCACAGTCACAAACAATCTCTTCGATTTCATCGCCGAAACCGAACATCGAATCAATTGATTCGTCGAAACTGTCTTTGAGCTCTGTTTGAGTGGCGGCGTCGACATAGAGAACATCCGTTGGGTATTCAGTGCTGTTTGCCTTTATTTCAATATTTGTGTTGTGAGACAACTCATCTGCACTTTTGTGTTCTTCATCCGATTCTTCTAAAGAATTGTTAAAATTGAGTTGTCTTCTACTCCGACCTTTTCTGGTAGTCTTTTTTGGTTTAGCTCTACATCTGTTCTGTTTCTGAGACTCTGTTATCACGTCTTCAATGGTTTGACTGATTATATTGTTTTGAGAGTTTATGATAACGTCTTCAATGGTTTGATTAATAGCGAGATTTTGAGAGTTATTAATAACCTCTTCGATTGTTTGACTGATTTCATCACTACTCGACTCTTGTTTGTCGTCAATGCATTGAATCATCATTTCTGCGAAATCTGATTCGTCGCCATTAGAAGCGCTCACTTGTTGTGTATTATTCTGATTGGAGTCCAGAATAATATTCAATTTGGACAGACCTTCGAACAGTCTTTTCATATGATAAGCCTCTAAATCTGTCGAAGGAATGTTAGATCTTTCCTGGGAAGCAACACCTCTCAAATTAACAATTTCTTGAGAATTGTTGCATCGCTTCAATTCTTCGGACCAAATGGCTTCCAGACCGGGAAGTCTACCGTTTTTAACATTTGTGTGTCGGTTCAAAATGTCTCTGAAATCTATATCACATTCCAGTTGACACGAACTCATGGGTTCCACAGCAGAGTAAAGAACACCATTTGCCAACCCTTCAGTTTTACGGTATTCGACTCTTCTGGCGCTCAAGAAATTCATTCCATATAAGTTGTTGTCAATAAAAAACTTGAAAATTATATTAATTATAAAATTGTGCATGATAAAGCTTCAATTATACCTGAAGAATATAAGGTATATGTGCCTCAAAGGGTTGTATTTGTCGGTCCATTATTTGTCCGGAAAGCAGAAGTTCGCTGACTCTGAGTTCGGAAAATTTTATTTATTATTTAAATTCAATTCAAATAATCACTGAATTCTATTTCCGAACTTTTCTAATAACGATCGTTCATATTCTGTACTCATATTTTGATAGACTGTCCTCTTAATTCTCTATAGAGTGCATACAACTTAAGTGAAAGCACAGCACATCAACAATCGTTAATAGAATTCAAACAATTAAATGTTTGATTACTTTTGAACTGTCGTCGGATTATAGAAATATATTCTTAAGAACTTCTGGTAATTGTCATGAAATCCATAGAATGGCCTAAAAAAGATTTAATCAAATGAAATGAAAGGCAAGAGTTGTTGGACATGTCATACATAGCGTTCACTTCTTTGATATCATAAATCAATTGGTCGTACGGCGACTCTTTCAAGTTGTTTCTGGTCCTCACTTTAGGCATAAGATGTGACTCCAATTGTTTGACTAATTGAGTCATAAACTGTTGTTTTTGTGACTCAAAGTCATCGTCGAGTTTGGGTTCAAATCTGACGCTTAAATAGGGATAAACTCTGTGTATGTGAAGACATGTCTTCACTCCTAAACACCAAACAATAAGTTATTGTCAATCAATTCAATCTGTTTTCAATATGATTACCATTATCTGTGATACCGAAGATTCTAATTACAGGAACTCTTTTGATCTCATTTTGTCTGAAAACAGAATACATGTCATCGAAGCCGACATTAGGTTCGGAGATATAGTGGTCGACATTAACGATACGCAAACGGAGCGCCGATTCATTGTCGACAATGTCTTCCATGTTGTCTATAGCTATGGTTGTCATCACTTCTGTGGCTATAATTGAATCAAAAATCAATATTTTCATCAAAACATCGATTGTTTAGAAAATGTGTTTACATTTAAATTAAAGCTTTGTTTACCTCTTTTTCAGTCTTTAAATGCAATGAACAGGTATTTCATCGTTTAATTTGCTTAAATTTGATGACAATTAGAGATCAAATCAAATCAAAACTCAATTCATTTGAAAATAAATTAATAACAATAAAAGCTTTTGAATAATAATACAAAAAGACTGAGTTCTACCAATCGGTACGTAAACCTCTCACTTAAATCAAAGGTGAAGACAATATTCAAATGTTCGTCATTTGCGGAGAGAGAAAACATGCTTTTGCTTGAGGTTTGTTTACGTCTTTATTGGTTGGTCCGTTTTCAATAGAAAATGGCGAAAACGCGGCTTTCTTTCGACAGCCAATCAGTGACTGACTTTTTAGCGCTCTATTGTATTGCCATCAGATTTGGCGCTCAATTTGAGTATATCTGACATGAATTTGATAAGAAAGCTGTTCCCAACTTTAAACAACTATCAAAATGGAGATATTTATGGAACTATGATATATTGCTACAAAAAGTAGCGTTTATTTTGACAATAATTTAAGCAAAATATACTTTTAATTCACTGAATAAATTTTATTTAAGTCATTATTTTTATTCAAACAGAAAATAATTTTATAGATTATAAGCAAATATTAAAAATTCATTAGAAATACAGATAACTGTTGCGATAATCGTGTAATTCGTCAAAACTGAACACTAGTTATAAAATTTAAAATAATTGAAAAGTTGTCAAAAACTATGACTAAAAGCAAATCAATTGAATTGAAGTGATTTAAGACTCAAATAATTTGTAATTCAATAACAATTTTGGATTTTGAAAATCAAACTTTGAATATAATTATGCGATGGCTGTATATCCTCTCCTTCCCCTCTCATTGTCTGATCCAAAAAACCATTGTTTTATTTTGTGTCTTAAGGCCTGTTCGGGATTCAGATATAATTGAATTGCAGCAAATACATATTCGTCTTCTTTTATATCCAGATCATTATATTTGATAACAGGTCTTGTATTTGCAGCAAGCATAGTTGAACCAAATGTTGTTGCAATAGACGGCCAAATGGTGTAATTAACAGATGATCTCAATATAGTTGGGGCCAAAATACTGGAGACCGTCATTATAGTGGGAGTCATACAAATATACCTCCATTTGGTGAAATCCCGTTTCATCTTTGAACCTAATATTACCCCTAAATCACAGGCATTTGTGACCCCCATTGAATAGAGGAATGCATTCGCAGTCTTCTGAGACGATATCACATAACTTATCATAAGTGCCAAACATATGGTCTGTCAAATAATTTAAATTTTGATTTGAGTTAAACAAGTTTTAAAGTGCTAACCAAGATTATAAATGCCCAAATTGATAGCTTTCGTCGTAATTTGGGGAAAATAGCCATCAAAATGAGAGGAACAATAAAAAGAGGATATCTGACAATTTGAGACAATTTTCAAATTTCATTTAAAAGTTTGAAGGGTTTACCCGATGAAGGAATTGAGGAACAGTGGGTCGAAAATGATTTTTCGTGCAACCTTTCGCATATGTGGTATATATGTGAATAAGGCAATGAGTGCAGTAAATGTACCCTTTTGACATAAGAGTACGCCAAAAACTTTGGCCATGAACTTCGTCCGAATATCATTGTTCGCCAAACCGGTCGGCCGGTACTCATACAGGTCTTCGGGCGGAGCAGACGGACTGTCATTTATATTTACGATACGACTATCGGTTTTCGGTTCAGATAATATTCTTGTGTTTTCAGTGTTGACCGCACTTTGTTCAGCATTTGTCTGATCAGTGCTTCCACTGATGAATGAGTCATCGATTTCGATTATTTTTGGTTTTGTTCTCTTTTTGCTCTTTAAAAGTGATGCCATTCTTTGAATTCAATCGTAAGACACAAATGAATACAAAATACTTATGAAAATGTGCTTCAAATGCAATAAAATGAGACAAAGATTTGCGAAATTATGTTTAAAATTACAGGTTTTTCAAACCATTTGATTGATTTGTTTGAATCATTGCAAGTTGCAAACAATAGACAGTTTGTGTATGCTCACTTTATTACACTCTTTAATAATGGAAATTAAGAACATTGTAGGCAATAATCACTAAAATCTTTGAGAATATTCCGATAAAAGAGTGTCGAAGTGGTTCTTATCAAAAGTTTTCGTTTCATTTATTTGTTTTGACGATAAGTTTCATCAGTAAAACATTGCATCACAACAACAACCCTTTGAGATATAAACATCGTCCCTAATGTCCATTGAAAACGTCTATGTTCATTTAAAATCATTTTACTTGTATTCAAATTTTAAGTTAACTGTAAAATGCGTATGGTCACTTTGTTGGTGAAAATTACAAATGTGTTTGAATCGGTTTCAGTCTGACTACGATTCCTAATAATATTCATTTGATTATTGGAAGCGTTGTTCTAATTCTTATGCATTTCTTATATATTCTTTAAAGTTAACCATTAAGTTATATAAAAGTAAGGTTGGGCCGATTCATTACATACTCATTAATAGGTCCTAACGCTAAGAAATTAGGCTCTTATACGTTTTAGCAGAGTTTTTATTTTGTCCGAACAGATGTTTTGATTTATAATTCTTAAGCATTCATTCATTCATTCATTCATTTCTTTTATACATTTTAGTTAAATAACATATTTGGTTGGAATAAATAAAAATGACGAATAATCCTCGTCAACCACTTCTGGAGAAGTGTCCTAGGACACAGATGTGGTGCAATTCAAAACTTGACGTTAGAAAAGTGTCGTTCGTTTGGAAAATTGATAACTTCAGTCTTCGACCTGAGAGGACGGGTGAAAGCCTCAAAAGTATCACTTTCAGTGACACTGAGGACAGCAAAATAAAGTGGTCGCTCAGAATATATCCAAATGGACTCAAAGAAAAGGATTTTGTTTCTCTCTTCATGTATTTGGAAGCGTCGGATCGCAAAGAAATTTGGGCCAAATATAAGTTTGCATTACTTAATGATAGGGCTGTGCAGGCATTCAAATACTGTGAGTCAAATGTGATGTTATCTTTTCTAATCTAATCCAATTATAAAGGACCAAAAGTCCCTTAAGTCTAGATTATTGCTTATTTAATTTGTCCAATTCAAGCCTCTAGTGCTCACTTCCAAGTTGGTAAGAGTTGGACTGACCCCGAGGAGCACAAATTTATTGGAAAATTTAGATTAAACCAGGAATTGTTGCCAAACGATACGTTCACTCTGTTGTGTGAAATAAGCTTTAGTCTGAATGAAGAGGTAATCAGTGGCCGAAACTCTTGGTCTTGGTGGTTATGTTGTATTCCCAGATTGTTTGGCCAACGGAACAAAGTCTCGTACGAAACGGCTAAGAAGTCTATCTCTGGACAGATCGGACAACTTTATTACGATCCCAAGTATTCTGATGTAACTCTTGTGGCCGATGGCCAAGAATTCAGAGCTCATAAACTGATACTAAGTGTGAGATCTCCAGTTTTTGCCGCTATGTTCGCACATCCCTTACAAGAGAACCAAAACAATAGAGTTGTGATCAATGATATCAATCGACAAGTTTTTAAAGAAATGATGAGATTTATATACAGCGGAGATATTTACACTTTGAGTCTGGATATGATCGCACAGTTGTTGGCGGCCGCGGACAAGGTTTAGTCTAAAATGTTCATGATCAAAGTATTTGATTATTTAATTTAAATTTTAGTACGATTTGTCTGATTTGAAAGCCATTTGTGAGGAAAATCTTGTGTCTAACATATGTTTGGACACTGTTTGCCATCTCCTACTTCTGGCAGATCTACATTCGGCACAAGTCCTGAAAGAAAAAGCAATTAAATACATTAAAGAGAATTCCAATAAAGTGGTCAAATCTGACGGATGGAAAAAGATTGTGGAAAACCCACAGATTTTGAACCAATGTTTTGCAGCGGTTGTGCTATAAATTAATTGCAAAAACGCGACTCAAATAAAAATAACTTCAATTATTTCAATATTAGTTTTACTCCTTTTCTATGTTTTGATTCTTTAAAAGTTTGAATAAAATATTCATTAGATTTGAAAACGAATAAAATTGTTTTATCTCTAAATAATTTTGATTGATTTGAAGATTAGTGTAAGAATCCTGGTATCGAATTTCATGACCTAGATGCTCTACTTATGCTATCAAATTAGAATACAAAACAAAGTCAAATAAAAAGCAAACTTGAAGTCAAAAGAGACTGTAATTAAAATTAGAGAATGTTTTGAGAGAAAGAGATATTAAATTGGATAACAAGTTAACAAAAAAGATGAAAATTCTAAAAATAAGTCATCAATTAATTAATCGATGGGTGAATTGCATTGATTTGTAAATAATAATAAATATAAAACTTCTTAATTAATATAAACTTATTTTTCATCGAATGTATGCTAAAAATAGTGAATTCAATTCAAAGCCAAAATTTGTGATAAAGTTTTTAAATTTAAAATTAGTTTTAAATTAGTTTTTAACAAAATTTCAATGTTGTAGCTAATAATCTTTGGCCAAAATTGAACCAGACAAACTAATTAAAAGATTGATTTCATAGTTTAAATTAACTAGTTTACTATCGATTAAAATCATAGGAAAACTGTTCGCGTAATGAATTGCAAAAAATTACTTTAATTAATACCTTATTATTAAAGTTAATGAATTTAATGAAAAAGTTCATTAAAAATCATTGTTTTAATTAATTTGAAATTCAAAGTTCATTATTAAACTCAGGTTTTTTCATCGGTTCAGAACATAATTGAATTTATTTGAACTAATTAAAGATGATTTGAAAAAATGAGTTAATCTAAACATCGATCGCATGAAAAGAGAGATAAAATTTTCAATCAAATGACAGACTCTTCTAATTGTCTGTTCATTAGTTCTCTGAACTGAAAGATGTTTTCAACAATAATTTATAGCATTTCCTTCAAAAGTCATCAAAAATTCAATTAAATTCAATGTTTTGGTAAACTTTTTGAATATCGAAAAAGGTATGACCAAAGGGGTCATACATTCGGGTAATACATCATTTGGTATATTTTCAATTTATCATTCATTTGAGTATAAATATTAATATTTGGTATGAAAAATGGTATAATCACAAAGCTATCTTATCAAATTAGGTCGATATCTTAAAAATAATGCCGTCTTATAATGATGTATCTTGGTTATTATAGTTTTACATTACAGTTATTTGACGAATGAAAAGAAGATAAATAACATTTGAGAGAAATTCCTAATGAGTTCAAAACTCTGGTTATGTTTGTGTTGTGAGAGTTATTAGGGATGAAAAACTAATTCTAATGTAAAGTTATTTTTGGTATTTGAAGTCGAAAAAAGCAAATCCATTATTGAAGAAAAACTTTCATAACATATGCAAACAACACAACCGTTTCAAACACTCAACTTATGTTAAATTCTTTACTTTTATGTTTTTGAATGAATGTCTCAATGAATGGAAAGAATCGTTTAAATGAAATTCAGTTTAAATGCCTCAAAATATTTGATTCATACTCTCAATGGCTATCATTATATCGGAGTTTATTTCATTCATAATATTCTTTAATATTCATTTGAAATATAGTTTTTTCAAAAAAAAGTTTATTTTGAGGCAAAAACAGGAATTGAGTAAAAAATATCACAAATACTGAACTAATTATGTATTTTTGCGAAGAAAGTGAGAGAAAAGTTCTTTTGATTGATTACACAATGAAACACTTGAAGTAGAATTCAGTTCAGAATTAATGTTTCAACAGATTTGAAGCGCTTTTTAATTATTTTGCATTTAATAGTCTCTGTATTTTATGCCTTAGAGGTCATTATTAGGCTGTGAAAGCGATTCCAGCCTCTCCTAATGGCAGTCCTTAAACAGTCCAAAACAGACAAAATTATAGCACTAGTATTGCACTCAACGCAAACTGTTATTATTTGCATTCGCATTCTAATGACAGCAATGGCCAAGTTGAAGCTGGCCACTGTGAAATTCTAAACTAAGATTCCGCCTCAAAGCTCAACATATTAAGCATTTTTAATTAGCCCTGAAATTAATCTGTCGTTAAAGTTGTGTTTGCATACGATATGCAATGCTATCGATCCAACATTTGGCAAAATCTTAGTTTTCATCAGAATATTTGATGATTTGGTATGGAATGTGTGTTAAAGTCTACCTTGCTGATCCCTACTTAGATAGGATGCGCTTTCAGTAATGGTATTTCTGAACATTTATTATTAATATTAAGCTCTAAATAAATGGTTTGAATTCAATTAGATTTGTAGCACAGCTTCAAAACCGTTTACGAAACTATATTTATATGAGAGATGGCTTTCACTCCTGTTTTGAATAAGGATGCAATTTATGAATTAATTCCAGAACTTTCCCCTCATTTTGAATATCCTCTGAATATAAACAATCAGTTAAATTGATTATAATTACGGGCAATAATCTATTATAATCTATTATAATTATCTGCAATTAAGTTTAATTATTATTCCTTTGTGTAAATACTTACATAAATTGAATGTATCAGAGAAGAAGTCAATAGACTTTTAACGAGGTTTACCAAGATAACAAATTTAAGCCCATTGTTAGAATTTGCACGATTATTAATTGAATGCTTTAAACAATTAGTGTTTAAATCATTTAACTGGAATGAGATTTAATTTATTAATTTATTTATTTAAAATCAAAATTCATATAAATTCATAAATTATACACAAATTATGAGATGACACAAATGTGGGATCTTTTGTGAGACTTATAAGATATAAAATATTTGGAAAATCAAATCAAACTCAAAAATAGACATTAAATATGAGTAAAATTATAATAAATTTTTGGCAGTTTTTTAGTAAAAATTATAATTAAGACACTAATTGTCGTACTTTTGTATATATTTTTATTATTTTTATTTTATAATTGAATTTCAAATTCTTAGACTAAAGTCATGTTAGATATGAATAAAAAACATTTACAATAACTTCAGTTCAATACCACTAAAAGTCGTTACCATTAAAGAAGAAATTCCTTAAAAATCTGAAAATTCATTAAAATATTTTCAGATAAGAGCATTGTTTTCGAATATATTTACAAAAAAAAGTTTGTTTAGATTAAAAAATTTATAATTTATGATTTGGTTTGCGTTGAACTCACTCTCTATAAGGGATACTCCAAATAAACATGAATTCAAATGAATATTTTTGTTGAGAGAATAGCCGACAGAGAAATATAGAGAAAGGGTATTATAGGAGACGCGAGCGAATACATAGATATTCTTCTTATGATTAAACATAATTATCACGTTTTCCACATAAATCAGTGTCTTAGACCATCATTACTTAGTGTTTGTGCCAGTGCTCAGTTGTGCTGTTCCTCTGCTCTTATGGTCTATATTTCTATTCTAATTATGTTTTATCATATTATACCACAAATTGCTTGTAATTTGCATTTTTAATTCATTACCCAATTCAGTGCTAATACTTATGTTATGTAACAGATGTTAATAGAAATTATTAAACAATATTTTTAATCAAAATTTTAATATCGTATAAAATGAGACGATTTTTAGTCAAATGTATTCAATGTATTCGTTCGCAACTAATTCTTATATAAATATATTAAATATAATGTGATTTTATAATTCAAATGTACTTTAAATGCGAACAACAAAATTGAGAGACAGTTATAATGAGTTATTGTGGAAATTATTTCAACAGAAACACCAATTTATATGAAATTTTTGTCTGAAGTCATATACGAGTAATGGAAAGAAATCTAAAACTTTTATATCTCGTATACAATTGAGAGAGAATTTGCAATTATTTTTTGTCTGATATACGCTTTTGTACTGTTTTTAATATATATTTCAATTAGTTATAATAGAAAAGAATTTCTATTATATTATGGCTTTAAGTATGCATTGAATGTATGAATGAATGAATGTATGAATGGATTTCTCCAATGAATGCCTTTTTGTCTATTTTTCGGTATATGAGCCGATCGTTTCAACTGTCGATCAATTGTTGGCTGTGTTTTAAAAAGAAGAGGAATCGACTGATTCTCGTGTTATCGACGGCCACAACGCTCCACATATAATTATTTACAGGTATGGATGTCGACCGTCTTTGTGCAAGTTTTGCATTCGACATAACAGCACCAGTGAAACTTACAGTTGCACCTTTCTTTGACCACTGTTTTATGGGTATTATACCTATTACAGATCAAAACCACTATAAATATGAACAACATTTTTATAAATAGATAAATATAGAGATATTTTGCGCAAAATTAGGTTTATTGAACTCAAACTCATATTTATATTAATGATTCAAAATTATTATTATTATCTAAAATTGTTTTGAATTAAATTCAATATATTAATCATAAAAATAATATTAAAATTTGCGACTAATAAAAGATTTTAATAGAGTCAATATTTTCATATATTTAAATTCAAAATAGTTTGTGATTTGCAAGGATTATCTAAACCTAAATATTAACTAGTAACTAGTTAGGTAAGTGAAAGCATAAAAATATTGCGTAGGCGATACCAAAACAACAAGTTTTGAAAAAACACCCTGTTCTACTATGCGCTATTGTGAATATTGACTAGGCGTTCTATTGTCTATCTTGGTAATCTTAAGATTGTATAGGTATTGTTGGATATCTTACCCGCGCCCACAACACATCAAATTGCAACCGTCAGTTCCAGGCGATGTCTTATTACAGGCCCGGCCCTGAGTGCCAAAGGAACCGGTCTGATCGCTGGTAATACAATAGTCGGGACTTTCATCCATATATAGCAGGTCCTCAGCCGTGGGCCGGGAGAATTTGCCATTTTTTATTTGTAGTTTTGATCTCTTATTTATTTTAACTTCAGTCGCGCCGTCGTATTTGTCTTTGAGAAAGTCTCCGACCTTTCATTTGTAGAGGTTTTCAGCCGTTTAGTAGACGAGAGGGTCAGACGTGAGAGTAGACGAACAAAACAAAAGAAACGATAAGTGAAATGTCATTAAAACTAAACCAAACATCAAAACAATTAGTATTGACTTCTTTTTGTAGAAATCCGAGAAAATACTAAGAATTGTCTCAATGACTGACTTTTACGGCCAGTAATTGAATGGAAAAATAAATTGAATGTTGAGTTTTGCACTCAAAACTGTTTTCATTACATCAGTCTATTTATAAACAGGCATTTATGGCACAATAAAATAGGTATATATCTGTTACCTCTCGAAAACTGGAGAGTTGTTGCCAGCAGGTGACCAAGGAACATGAGCCGCTAACACCATGGCACTTACATGTCACTCGTGTCTTTCGTATGACCGCCTGATTCACAAAAAAAACTCCAAACTTTAGTCACATTTCAATAACCGAACAAATAATAAATTAAGTGAAAGGAAATGGTTTTAAATTGATTTTCAAGTTTCGAAACTTATCGCAAATCTGATGGAAAGTGCAATAAATTGACAGCAATTTTCCCAAAACTGATAGACAATTATGTAAAACATTAGGAAAAAACTTTTTACTTTTTCTAATCATATCTATAATTATGTAGTTTTTAATGGATTTTCATTAATTCATTAGTGGAGGGAAACTTCAAGAATTTGTATAAACTTATCTTTCAATAAATTCTTGGCAACTATCGAGCAAATGATGAAGTTCTGGATAAAAAGTTTGGTGGGTTTTAAGTGAGTGAAAAGAAGGTATGCATTCATTAATGATAAAGATTTCATACATAACACTCACAGCTTTGATGTTTGCCGAAAATGTTCAGAGAAAAGTGTAGTTCTATTGGGAGTTCTTTTTTAGTATTTCTCTATGACTGACTCCACGACTAACTCTTCAAAAAAGAGTATCATTTCTTATACCAAATAAAGTGCATAAGAATTATAGAGAAATAGGTTTTTTCATTTCACTCGCAAAATGTTAGGAAAGTTAAGCTCCACTTATTGAGTGTCAGACAGACTGATGAGCACAGGCTATAACTCGATTTGATAGCCTTCCTTCAAATAGTTTTTATTCGGTTCAATACAACGAACCACTAATTCCTTACTGATTGCCTTCTAAATACCTGTGCTCTTCTTGACCTTACTCTTGGGAATTAGTTTTATTCCATTCAATTGAATATATTTTTTGCTTATTTCCAATTCGATAAGAATCCACGCCTTAGTTTTATTGAGAGCACAGGTATCTCAACCGAGTAATCATTTCATAGGTTTTATTTTTAATGACTCTTACGAAAGAGATTTTCGCCCAATTTTATAATTATAGCGAAATTTGCTCTTGGGTATGTTTTCCAAGAATAAAATCTATTCGTACCCTTGCAAGAGACAAATCAAATGAAGTATACAATAATAACGAATAGAATAATAATAAAAATTATTAACATTTATGTTATGGCAGTTAAATATTCGGCCGCTTTATCTTCTGACACATTTGCCCCTACATTAGGATTAAATTTTATTGCTCGGGCTTTGGGAACGGGGGGTATGAAAGTTGAGTGAGGGATATATCCATACATTTTTATGCTCTTCTGATTCCTTTTATCGCTTAACCAAAGAATTCTTCATTTTTGTCGACTCGCTATCGACTATAATATATAAGAGATATAATAACTTATGGCTTATTCTGAACAGAGTTAGCAAAACCGGTAATTCTTATATGAATTATGAAATTGATATATGAGCTCAGAATTATGGTTGAGCCCAGTAAGAGTGGTAACAGTGCTAAAACAGTGATGTTATCATCGGTTCGAGTCAATAGTGTTTTGTCGTCGACACATACAGTAGAGTGAGCGCAGGCACAGCCTTACAGACCAGACCCACAATTGGCAGAGAACATAAAGCGAGAGTGAATAAGGAGAGCGCCCGAAGAGGAGTCAGAACATCGACTAATAATGGCTTTTAAGTGCCGTCCGCTTTGTTCTCCTTTCCTCGCATACAATGTATATAACACTTTATACTTGAACTCCAATATAAGTTTAAATCTATTGGAAAACCGTATTTTTTGAGCCATCAGAGTGTTGTACAGTCAGCATAACACCGATAGCTCTCTTCTCTCTTTGAAGAGGGACTCCAAACCAAAGCACTGCTAATCTCTCTTTCATATAACACTCGTCACACATATAGAGAAGCCTACAGTTATTGCCATATATTGGACACTGTATCGCAAACCGAAACACAACCCAATTGTGAGACTATATGTGGAGTGTAATGATAGGGAACAATAGGCTCCACGAAAATGGCTTTTCGTCGGACCCAAAGAAAAACTGGTTGACAAGCAATTTGTTATTAAAGTAGCGCTCGAATTGCAGTCACTGGTTATGGCCACAAACTTTCCTTTGGATTTCACCATACAATGCTCGCTCTACACTCACTTCATCTATTCACCCCCTGATATATCCCACTTCCTCCCTATCATATTATTATGAATCAAGGTTGGTTATGGTCAGGCCTTTTGCTATGAAAATCGCTAAATTAGCCCTAAATGTGGTACATAAGTGAGAAGAATTTGGATATTGTCTGCACTTCTACTAAGATTTATGTTACATATAAGCAATGGCTCAAAATGAAGCAAATTTTCAAATATATATAAAATTTAAATCTAAATACGAAACTAAAAGCTTATTTGATTCAATTTTCGGATAAAAAGATTAGAATTAGATTCTGTGCATCTCTGACATCAACTCTACTATTAAACTTTGAAATCAGTTCCAATAATTGTTAGTCATTTACTTTTGTTGTAAAAATTTTGTGTAATTCACAAATGTGAACATCGAAAACGATAACTGAGTGCCGAAACACATTTTGTTTGATCCATAAATTCTTATTTCAAACATAAATACAGAGCTTCTGATATGTGGAGAAAAATAAAGGAAAACCATTTGTGAGATAACAATCAGCCGAACAAAAAGTGATACAATATTTCGGTTCGAGTTATAAATCAATGGTTTCTATGATAACGAATTTTTTGATTATTTATTATATAAAATGTTTTATATTTAGGTTCTTATCGGATAAGTATTGATGACCAAGATCATCAACTCTCAGAGGGTTTAGATACGTTTGAAATAGAAACAGTTGAAAAAAGGAATTTATGAATTTTTGCCATAATTCAGTAATGGGTTAATTGATGTCAAACCAGTGATGACCAAGTTTCTCAAACTCAGGGGGTCCCACTAGGTTGTACTCAGGAAGTATGGAAGAGAGTATTTTAGAAGTGAAAAATAAGAGGGAGTAGGGTAAAAATTTTCCGGTCTTCGAAGCCATAGTGTATTGAGCCGCAAACTCAGGGGTTCTAGTCAAACTCAAAACTCAGAGATTTGGGCTATATCCCCCTTTGGTCATTAGTGATGTGAACTATGTTTCAATTTGAACCCAAAATCGTTGATCCATTTGAGGATTCGTTTATACAAAAATAAGAAAATAGTGATTTCATGCTTTACATCTGTTACTATTCATTTATAGACTATAAAAATTTTGAACGATTGATATGTTTCAGAAAATATCACTCATTTAGTGGATACCTTGACCATGTTAATATGTTTTTTTTAAAAGAGATGAGATTTGTATCATTGCTATCATTTTTCTTTTCTGCGTTGCATTCATTGCATTCAAATGCAGACACATTTGGAAACAGATTATAATTGCCTTCACTTATAATCAGACGCTCTAATCAGTGCTGAGTAGAGAGGAAAGCATTAATAAGTGAGAATTAAGAGAGGAGTGCAGAGAGAGAGAGAGAGAGAGAGAGAGAGAGAGAGAGAGA
>JAQGCS010000064.1:0-39819 GCA_034702105.1 Fuscozetes fuscipes
TCTAATAACTAATTTGTTTGAATGACTCTTCAAAGTGTTCCTGGTTATGGTTATGGTTATGGTTATGGTTATGGTTATGGTTATGGTTAAGGTTTAAGGTTAAGGTTTTCAACACATTTCATGTAATGATCTTATATATGAGGGAATAATATGAAATCAAATGAGTCATTAAATGATTTTGATTTTGTTTTTGAACAAAGTTTGAATTTTTTTTAAAATTGTACAGATATTCAATTTATATCAAAACTTGAAGAAATGTTTTGAGGGAAAAGTTGTTGAAATATGCCGTCCTATTATGCAGTGCTATCGTTTATCAAATTATTTAATTATGTTTTGCTATAAGCAATCGATACAATCAGTTCACTCCAGATTACTCGAGAATGAAGAGATAAGATAGCTCAAATGCTGATCAGTAGTAAGACAAGTGTCGCCCCGTTTCGGAGTAACACTAGTATTACATAATAGTTGAGTCACACAATATTTGTGAGTCTGTGCCCAACAATAATGTCTTCCTTACAGTTGTCATAGATTTGTGTTTTGATGGCAATCGATGTCAACAAACAAAACCTTTGAATCAATTTCTCACAAATGAACTGATTTTCAGTGAAATCAATTGAAAGTAAATTATGATTAAATCGATTTAATTTGTGTTTGTCTTAAGATTTGGACTCTTTTGACGACTTGTGATGTGATTTATGCGTTAATTTTGTGCTATTTTTGATTTGAATATCAATTAGGCGTACACTCAGTGAGCGCTCAGTTGTCTGAATGAATAAATTACCAAAACTAATGTTGAAGTCGGGCACGAGTTGTAGTCCTAACAGCCAACAGCACAGCCAACAGTCACAGCACCCAATGCTGTCGCCACACAATAACCCAAATCTGAATCATCCGCTCAGTCCTAATGGCAGTTATGGTTCAGTCAAAGGCATATCACAGCCTTACTCACCGCCGCCGTCGCCCACCCATACGTCCATCACTAACACCACCGCCGTTCAGACACCTTTACTTTCCGGTCCCGAACAGACCGCAGACCCTAATTGGCAGGCATTTAAGAATAGTGTGCGGGAGAGGAACGCCGCCATGTTTAACAACGAACTCATGAGTGATATTCTCTTCGTTGTTGGCCAGAAGGGAGCCAACAGTAGTCAGCAGCGAATCCCAGCGCACAAGTATGTGTTGGCCACCGGCAGCTCAGTCTTCTATGCAATGTTTTACGGGGGACTCGCCGAGGAAAAGGCAGAAATCGAGATCCCAGACGTCGAGCCCTCGGCTTTCCTCACATTATTGAGGTTTTGATTATTATTTATTTTATATTTGACTTTGAGTTCAAAAATTATTGCCTCAAAAGTGTGACCCAAATGTGAATTCTTAAGAGGAAAATATTTTCCTTAATTTTCTTCAAAAGACTCAACGCTTTAATTGATTTTCGAATCCATTTAATAGCTTTTCCTTTGATTAATATCAGAGACAAATATAGAAATATTGCCATAAAATTCATTATTCAATGGTTTTGAGTTTCTTTAATTGATTTCAATCTTTAATTAATGCAAAAGTTGTCGAAACGAATGGGCGTTGAGTTTAAAGTATTTAAAATTTTCAGAGTTTTGTGTCTGAAATAGTGATGTTTTCCTTGAAAACACTTAACTCATTGATCTTGCTAAACTTTTAGTTGTCATAACGAGTTATGCAAAAGTAATGTTCAAAACCACTGATATTTTAGAAGTTAAAGAAAATTACTTTTTTTGACCCAAAATTTTATGCTTTACTTTAATTTATCGTTTTATCAGTTTTTAGTTCATTTCACACAATAATTGTTACGGAATTCCTGTTCTTTACATTTAATTTGCTTTTTCGTTGCATTACTTGATTTTAATTGAAATAGAATAGAGAACTGTTTAGCACTTGGTCACATTAATAAAAATCAAAGCAAACTTTCTAATTATCCACAATTAATATAAGCCAGTAATGTAGAAGGCCTGGTGGGTCATATTGGGGACAGATTTTGGTTATCGGTTCTATAGTTGAGCCAAGATAGAAGTTTTGAACTGAAAACTTCTTAAAATAAGCTAGTCACAGTCAGCTAAGTAACATTAAATCATATTTATTGTTAAAACAAATTGTATTTAGCGCTAATATGGTTCAAAACTAAACCAGTCAGTTTAGTCAGTTTAACTAAAGCCATAAGTATTAAATTTTATTTACTTTGAATAAGGAATATAAATATGAAAACTATTTAAAGTTTTTTTAAAAAATTTTTAAAGTGAAGTACATTTTTAATTAAAAATTTCAAAAAATTCATGTGACTATGTTGACTATGTTGAAAATATTTCCAAAATTTATTATTTTAAATTTTAATGAAGATATTTTTCAAAAAAATTTCAATTATGACCTCAACTTATTTTATGTATAGTATTAGTAATTTGTAAAAATGTTTTCATAAATTTATCTCTTTATGGTTCCCGAGATATGGGCGTGGATTAGGTCTGAATTTTAAAGCCCCTCGCCACTTGATTTTTGAGAGTAGGTTGCTTTTGAAAAGTGATTTTTGTAGCTATTTAATAGCAAAAGATATAAACCGAGCTATGGTGTGTTATTTTTGAGTGTGACCCATATTATCGTGCTAACTTTGAATTCTCGTTTACCAAGAAAATTGAATATGATCTTGATGGTTTTTGAATTTATTTGTTAATGTCACAAAATTATATATTATCCTGTTACATTTTGGTGAAAAATTTTGAGAATCGTTTAATCCAATCAAAAGTTATCAAGATTTTTTCAATCCTAATTCGCTTTGTGATTGATTGTAGATTTCAAATATTTATGATATTTTGTGTCTATAATTGGGTTTATGTCCACTCATCGATTGATCGGTTTTAGTCCACTTTATTGAACAAGTATCAAGTGGTCATCCTTGTAATCGTCTCAAATTAATTGCTTGTAATTAATGGTGTAATTGTCTGCTAGATATTTATATTGCGACGACATATGTCTTGAAGCTGATAATGTGTTGGCGTCTCTGTATGCGGCAAAGAAATACTTGGTACCACATTTGGCCAGGGCTTGCGTTTCATATTTAGAAACGAGTCTCACCGCTCGAAACGCTTGCATTCTTTTGAGTCAAAGTCTTCTATTCGAAGAACCGGACCTAATGCAGAGATGTTGGGAAGTGATTGACGCACAGGCAGAGTTGGCACTCGCTTCCGATGGCTTCGTTGACATCGACTTCCAAACACTCGAATCAATACTCTCTCGCGAAACCCTTAATGCCAAAGAGGTTTGCATTTTAGTTACGAATCAATCAATTAATGTCTTTCCAAATAGTTATCTATATTTTATGCGTCCCTTCTTTGGGCGAACGCTGAGTGCCAGCGCCGAGATTTGGAAATAACTGCCGATAATCAGCGAAAGGTCTTAGAAAAGGCTTTATTTTTGGTACGCATTCCAGCCATGAGTTTAGAGGATTTTGCAAACGGACCTGCTCAGAGTGGGCTACTCACTCTCCAAGGTATTATTTGCTATACAATCAATGCAATCAGTCTATAAGTGAACCAATTATTCACAGAAACGACAGATATATTCCTTAACTATACGGCTGCTGTAAAACCTATACTCCAGTTCCCGACTAAAGCCCGACTCGGTCTCAAAGTTCAAATCTGTCACCGATTCCAGTCTTCGGCGTATCGAAGCAATCAATGGAGATATAGAGGAAGATGTGATTCAATTCAGTTTAGTGTCGATAAGCGGATATTTGTGGTCGGATTCGGTCTCTACGGGTCATCAAACGGTGCCGCCGACTATAAAGTGAAGATAGAATTGAAACGAATGGGGAAAGTGTTGGCAGAAAATCACACGAAATTTTTCTCCGACGGATCGAGTAACACATTCAACGTATACTTTGAGCACCCGATCCAAATCGAGGCCGACACTTTCTATACTGCCTCAGCTATTCTCGATGGCCAAGAGCTCAGTTACTTTGGACAGGACGGCCTCACAGAAGTAGCCATCAATGGGAATATTTCATTTCAATTCCAGTGCAGTTCTGACAGTACTAACGGTACTGGAGTACAGGGCGGACAGATCCCTGAGATTATATTTTACGGACCAATGGCTCACTCGTGAAATACTCGTCAATTGACTCACATTTTCTTTGAATGCAAACATTGATTGAGTTTGGGTTCGATTCAGTCATTTGTGTAAATAATTTTAGATAATTAGTGTTTTTCAGTGAAACTCCATTCACTTAAAAATTGTTCCCAACTTTAACCCCGACTATAATCTCTGCCGATTTTATTAACAATGGCCTATTAAGGTCTACACCATTAAAATCTACAGCCCATCATTATTGCCACTAGCACATTTTGCGAGTTTCACCTTAAAAACTTTTAAACGTATTGTACATGAATTCCAATTATGCATAAAATTATCAAAAGATCGCATCAAATATTTTGATCGATAGTAAAGACATTTAGTTTTAATGTAAATATTGTTTGGATTCCAATTTGAATGTAAAGTAAATGATGAATGCATTGAACTAAATGATTGGATTCTTGGCACTTATTTAGTAATTTCATTGCATGAGTCCACGTCATCATCGTCGGGACACATACAGGTCCGACCCCTTCCGTTTGGTAGACATAAATGTCTGCATCCACCATTATTCACAGAACAAGCATTGCTAATTCGTGGGCAGTGTCGTGGCACAGTCACAATTGAGTATACCTTTCCGTTTCCACCTAGAGGCAGTTCTAAAGGTTCTGGGTTTCCACCGTTTCTATCGATTTTCTGAATGAATTTTCTAAAAATAATTTTCAAAACATTAGACGTATTTAGTGAAAGTGGCTGTCCACACTGTCCATACATTTCCCAATCAGTCCAATAAATAGAATTGCCAGCAATAGTCAGGTCAAATGGATAGGCTTTGGGTTCAAATCAAAAGTTATTACAAATGAAAGGTTTAATTTTAAGTGAATGACTGACCCGTCGGTGTATGAACTACGCGCCGATTATTACTATATAAATCAATGCACTCTATTCTATGCTGTCCCGCATCGGCCCAACATAAGTCATTTCGGTCGTAATCAATGGCCAAATTATTAGGCAGGCCCAAATCACTGCTGACTAATACACTCCTTCCAGTGCCGTCGAGATTTGCCATTTCTATTTTGGGTCCCTCTCTATTCCAATCGGACCAAAACATTTTTCCGCTGATGAAATCAAAATTAGAACAGTTGTAAGAGGAGTATCGAGAAAATACCTGCCAGGATGAACTACTATACCGCGAGGATCACCCAATCCTTCTTTGATTAGAGTTTTATGCATCTTTCCGTCTAATTTTGACACTTCTATCGTATCTTTAAGAGAGTCCGTCCAATAGATATTACGACTGACCCAATCAACTGCTATGCCTTCAGGTGATCGCAGAACATCCCCGATAACAGTCTCTAATGCCGATCCATTGTACAAAGCCTTGTAAATGGAGCCGTGCGCCACATCACTCCAATAAACTAATCCATTCAAACAGTCGACATCCAATCCCGCAGGAATTTGATGCGGTTTCGTCAAAAGTAGTTTTCCCTTATCCTCTTTGGTCGGCTGCAAAGGGATTCGCAATAAAGACATTCCTTGAGTAAAGAGTAGATAATCGCCGTCATGTCGTGGGGCAGGACTGCAGTGATAGCCGTCACCAATAAATCCATATCTACAGTGGCAGACATGAGTGAGGAGCTGTTCCACATATTGACAGTCTGCGTTCCGATCACATAAAGAGGAATCTTCTCTGCAGGTCCTAAGGGGACGGCAGTTCAATCCGTCGCCAACAAAGCCTTCAAATAATTTCAGTTTAGGACAAATCATTTGTAGAAATATATGTAATCTTGTAAAACCTTCATTGCATTGACACCGATATCCCTGAGCGTCAAAATGGTATTTGCATTCGGCTCTTATGTCACAATTGTTGACTATATTACAGGAAAGTAAATTCTGTTTACAGCTCTTCCCGTCGCCAATAAATCCTAAGGTAACACAAATTTGAAATACTTGTGACTAAAACAACACACGAAATCATCGAACCATTATTGCATTGGCAAGTATATTTCTGAATATTCAAATCGAAAGCACAGGTGGCATTTATGTGACAATTGTTGAATATATCACAGGTTGCGTCCTCATTAGCCACACATTTTTTGCCATCTCCAGAATGGCCTGAATGTAACAATGTATATAACAGTGAATAAATATAACAAAGTATACCTTCATTGCAACGGCACTCATATTTATTATTTACTCTGTTGTGAAGACACTGAGCATTTCGATGGCAAGAGTCTGGCTGTCCGTCGCATTCATCTAATGAAGAGTTTAAGGCCTGAACAAAAAGATTTTCTCGGTTCAAATACCTGTTTGATAACACATTATTCCGTCCCCTCTAAACCCTTTACGGCACTGACAGACACTCTTTTGTCCCAAAGGATCGACAATACAGTCAGCGTTTGTCGAACACACATCAGATTTTTGGTCACAACTAACATCTCCTGAAGATATTCTGCACTGATAGCCGTCACCAATAAAGCCTTCTTTGCACCGACAAAAGTATTGACTGCTAGTTAGCTCATAAATGCACTGGGCATTTGAGTGGCAATTGTTTACTTGATTGCAGCTCTGAGAGTTAAGTTGTGCAAAACAAGTATATCCGTCGCCCACATATCTGAAACAAATTAAAATGAAATGTGGCCGAAAAGCCAAGGTTGCACTAACTGACCCAGAATTGCATGCACAATAATAAGCGTTATTGCTTTCAGCGTCAGAAATGCACTCAGCATTTGAGCCACAATTGTCCAAAAGTTCGCACGACTCCGACTCTTCAATGCAGACAATGCCATCCCCTCGATATCCGGGTCTGCAGAAGCACTGATGACGTTGTGTGATAGGGTTGGACTTACACTCGGCATTAATGTCACATAAATTATATGTACGACAATCTTCTGTCTCTGAGTTTGAGTTTGAGGACTGGTCCCATCTTGAGTTATCTCTTGTGCAAGTGCGTCCATCCCCTACAAATCCGGCTAATTTTTGGAAATTTGCAAAATTCTTAATAGATTTAAATTTATTAGAGAGAGGAGGGTTTACTTGTGCACTTGCACTCAGGTTTTCTTCTTTCCAAATGAATACATTCTGCGTTCGGATCACATCTCATATCTTCACAAAGAAGTTCTTCTGAAATATCAATCATTTTAATGGAAATTAATGAAAAACCTCAACCCTTACTTCGGCACTGATACCCGTTTCCAGAATATCCAGGATTACATTGACATGTATATGAGCCAGGTATATTAATACATGTTGCGGATTCATGACAATTGGAACGTGCAGAAGTGCACTCATTTATGTCTAACAAATTTGATTAAAACAATTAAAAAGTAAACTATTAAATAAGTTTTTTGTTAATATTTTCCCTTCAAATAAATTGAGTTAAGGAATCATCGAATAGTTTGTTATATAAATATTGTAAATGAATTGAGTGCTGACCGACACAATTGGCGACATTCAGTGCATTCTGTGCTTCGAAAGCCTCCTCTCTATAGTCGTTTTCGTAGCCGCGATCGCAGACACACTTAAAGTTTAGCCCTTCCACAACACAACTGCTATGTTCTCCGCACTGGGCTTTGCCGGCTCTGCAGGGGTCGTCAGCTGTCGTCAAACAATACCATAGAAATTATATATAAACTTTGATTGGATGACTGACCCGAGAGATTATATGGGGCTGTTTTACTGGTTGACGCGTATCTAACGATCTGCTCCTTGTCGTCATAAATGATGTAATTTCGGGCGACAGTCAACTGAAGAGTAGATTGTCTTTCATCAAAAGGTTTGAACTCACATTCGATATATTCAATTGTTTGGTCGATAATTATCGGAATATTTAAAGAGTTTTCTCCAAATTTGAAGGAATTGGTTGAATGTGACCTGATCACTCCATTTTTTATTCTAGTAAACTGCTGGTGAAAGTCTAGTACTTCGATTCGTGACTGTTGAGGGGTTTCGGGTAGATTGCCCCGTATTTCCACATTGACCCGAAGAAAGTTAAAAACGTCAGGACCCAGGAATGTTTCCCGAATATCTACTTGATGTCCCGTCTGAGGAAACTCTACTCTTACTGTTCGGTTAAATACTCCACCTTATATTTTAAAAGAGATTTGTTTTAAAGTGGAAACTTGCAAATTGAGAGAGAAAAGGCTTTTTCATACCGGTCAGCATAAAGCCATTGGGTGCCCCGGACTTTGTGGAGGCGAATAGCCAGCCAACGACTGATCCTAAAGCATAAACAGTTCGGATATCGAAGCCTATATCCGCTGAAATACGACTAATGGCTGTAAATATGTTTTGGTAATTGTTATATAAATAGTCGAATAAGTTATTCTTTTGGACCTGTATATGAACGGCCCTCATCTGTGGCTACATATGTGTGGAGGTCTGCGTTCTCGATGTTAACATTATTAATATTAGCGCTCACTTTTCCCGTCATTCTTAATGGTTGATCTGAAAAATGTTATCTCAATTTTAGACAATTTCTCTCAAGTGTTTAGAATGCGATAAAAGTTATCAATCAGTGTATTGATTGTCTAAACAATATTTTTGTCCGCTTCTAGACGTCTATGATTCCAATCACCCAAAGAAAGAATGTTAAAAAAATAAGTTAAGTTTTATCTAATCGCTGAACAATTATTAATTAAAGACTTATTAGTTTAATCTTTTAATCACTTGAAATGATTTGAGAAAATTTATTCAAAATAATATCTTTCAATATATACGACTAAATGGTTTGAATAAAGGCCTTAAATATGTTCTTAAACTGAATGAATGTTTGCATTAAGTGTTATGACAGTCGATGACAATGAACTTCGGATAACTTTCAAATCTTATTCAAATAGATTTTTATAAAATGAAGAATTCAAGGCTTACTATTCATTAGACATTCCCTTCCATTACCAAAATATCCGTCAGAACACGAACAACAAAAACCATTATTATAATCAATGCAATTGGCAGAAGGAGGACAGGGCAATCGCGCTGTAGAACAAGTTTCTGAGTCTTGCTTGATGAGACTGCGATCGCCGTCGATATCGGGTTCTACGATATTACCTGACCTGAGATTTCCAATTTTGAAGATCCAGGTTCCAGGTCTATACATATTTGACATTCTGTTCACGAATTCATAAATCAATGTTCGCCACAAAAAAAATCATGAGATGAAAGACAGACAGACAGACAGACAGACAGACAGACCTATCAAATTTACGGATTTGTTCGGTTCCGGAGCCCTCAAGAGTATGGAAACGACCATCACCTGACATAAAGCCTGCCTGCGTTCTTGCATCTGGTAAATTGCTAATCTTGCCGTCCCCTTGAATCCATTGAATGCCATTCTCTGGATATAAAAAGAATACATAGCTGTCTGTGCCGTTTGTGGCGATCACTACTTGTGCTGTATTTGTCTTTTGATACAAACAGTTATTTTTAAGCCAAAGAAAATTAGCTTGATCTAACCGGAGATGATTTCTGGTCATATCGTCCCACATCAGACCAGGTGCTAATAAACAAAACTTGAGCTCTGAATTGATTGGCCCCAGAGAAGTGTCTGACAATTTGTTGACTTGCTCTGTCCAACAATTCCTGTTCTTTTGCTTCTCTATTGTAGTAAAGTTATTAAATAAGTAATAATTAGGAGCTATGATCTCAACCTGTAATAAACGGCACCACCTCTTCTAATATCGACGTCTGAATACATCGGAGCAATGATTGGATACGAAAGTGGGAATTGAGAGTTGAAAAATGAGGGCACCTTGTCCATTTTATGCAAAATATTACTTAATCAATTGTATGATTATACAGTCTACACAGTTGTGTATGTGAAGTATACAACAGGGGCATATTTTTAACATTAGTGTCATGTGTGTTATTAGTATACTATTATTTTAGATCAAGAGCCAATTTGGAAAAACACATATTCAAATGTTTAAAATTGACTTGAACAAATTCCAAAATATTTGATTTTGGATAATAAAATCAAGTTTGAGGAGAGACAAGTATAAAGATGACAAAGATACTTGCTTAGTAAAATGGATTAAAAGGATGAAAAGGACACAAAATCTAATTATATTACACAGATATTAGAAATACCTAATGAGAGGGGTCAGGGGTCAGTTCAAAAGTCACTTTGAAAAGACGAGAGATCGAAAATAATGAGTAATGTGTCTGAGCTAATATCCTTGGGCTCAAGGAGGGGAAAAGTGAGTGTAGTAGAAATTCATAACCATTCAGTCATGAAGTGTCTCAAATTTATGACTCACTGAACATATTTGCCGATAGTAACCGAAATTTATTGTTGAAAATGATGTTATCAAAGACTTACCTCGGTGTGGAATGAGAGAATGCCATTGTCATTTACCTGCCATTACGCACAAACAATTAAAGGACGAAAAGCAAAGGTGTGGTGACTCACGAAAATAGATTTATAGATAGTTTCAAAGAACACTATCGGAACGGATAACTGTATTTCTGGCGAAGAGGCGTCATCCGTGTCCGACGACAGTCTGTCGTCCTGTACTTTATAGGGAAAGAGTTCTTCTTTAGTGATGGCGTGACATAAACCGATTAGTAAAATGAAAATCCAAATAAAAGACTTCATTTTTTGAAATTCCGATAATATATGAGTCCGAAGAAGAATCGCAATGAAAGAGAATGGAGTAAACGCTCCTCAAGTGCTTCAAAGTTCGAGATAACGACTCACTTATCATAAAATACACTAAAATATAATTGACTTCAATGATAGAAAGCAAATAAATAACCGAAATATCGACTCTTGACTCCAAACCAAAGCCAATATTCGAGCGGAGAATAAATTGCAAAAATTGAATGAAAGAAAGGATTTGAAACATTTAACTCCCTTTAAATTTTATTAAATCATTTGTCTCTTAATTTCGTATTCTTTCGAATGCAATCAATAAATGACAATAAAAATAAATATTCAATAAGTGGTAAATCAAAGAACAAAATGTGTGTACAGACAAACTTGAGATTTGAATTCATTTGAAAAATATCTATTAAATTCATCTTTGATTTGATTTTTTCATCTTTTTTGCTGAAAATTTATTTACATAATTAATGATTCGTGGAATTTGAAAAAATTTAATTATAAACTAAACTATTAAAATTTGTTTAATTACTTTTAAAGGTATAATAATTATCAAAAAACTTTTGTTTGTTTGCATTTGTAAACCCAAAGCAACGGATATTATAAATAAATTGTATATAATTTATGATCTAATCGTACAAATTGTAATCGATTTGCGGTTAATCTCCGGCAATGGTTTCGATTGTCAACATCTTTAGCACCGAAACTGAACTTCAATCAAAATCACTGCCAAATCAGAAGAATTCGCATTTTGTTTGTCAAAACAGTGTAGAAAAGAATAGATTTGAAGACATTTCGCTCATATCTACACTTTGTCTCAATTCAATCAATTAATTTACAGATATATTAAAAATCAATTTCGGATATAAAATAAAAGAATTATAACATCACTCGAGTCCTGTTTCTCACTCTCGAGACGAGTAATTCAATTAAAACTGTTTATAATTTTTTTAGAAAAACTTTGTTTCTTATGATCACAATATGAGAAATGAATGAAATGCTTTGAAAAGTCGTGAAAAAGAGATAATTAGTGGCAATGAAAATGAATATAATTAATGATAAATAATTTGGTTGTCTAATAGCCGGTCAGTCGTATGAATAGCAAATGTAAACACTCTTAACAACAATTGTGTCAAATGTTGTCCAGAAATTTGTTTGTGGATGAGTTAGTGCTGAGAAATATATCACTTAATAGAAGGCGGACTTAAAAACACAAATCGTTTTTTATTTGACGAAGAATTCATTTGTTATTCAAATATGAGTTCACTTTTGAATAACAGATTTCTGAAAAGATGTCACAAATTAAGTACAAATCAAATGAATTGAGGGACAGTTTGAACATAAGTATGAGAGCGGATGTGATTCGTCCCATTGGCTGACCTATGCTTTGCTAACATTCACGCAATACTGACTGGAGTTGGGAAGAGTTGGACGTTATTTGAAATGTTCAATGAGTTAGAGTTGGAGTTACTGTTCGTCACACTATTGGCAGTCGGGATGTTTAAGGCTCTGCCGCACCGCCTCCATGGCCTCCGCGCTGCGCGTCTCAATTCTCCCGGCATTAGTTGCCGTCGAAGTCGTCTTTAAGACAATCCAATCAATATGTAAATTAAAAACAATTCTAAAAATAAAAGTTTGAGTGAATACCGGGTCGAGTCGTTCGCTACAAAGTAGACGTCGTCGGGAGCGTCGACCCAACTGATCATTTGTTTGCGTCCACCGACTCTCGTAATGGTCGCAACTTTTGCTCTTCCGTTCAATGGAGTAATGATTGCATTCCTATTTGTCATTCCATAAAAATCAGGCACTGCTTTGCCGAGAATACTGGGCGGCGCTAATTGTCTTCTTTTGACCGGAACGGGAGATCCTATCAACACATTGAGTCACGTTTTACTCATTTGAAATATAACTTTGAAATTTCGGGTCATTTGAAAACTTGATCGAAACAAGAGTTAAGACATAAGGAAAACAAACCGTTTTGTTCGAACGTTCTCTTCTTTAACATAATGGGTGAGACATTGTTTATCCCCCATTGACTCTTAACCACCGCCTCTTCGGGAACTGTTGGTGGTGGGGCTACAATACGGGGTAATAAAAGTTGCCCGTCTAATAAAATAAGTGATTAGTTAATCGGAATTAGGGCAAAACAGTTCCAATCACTACCTTCTCCTCTGGGAGGTGGAGGAAAAGCCAGTCTTTCTGGCTGTGGTAATTGATCTTTAGGCGTTGCTTTGAGCCATTCTGGACATATCATTTGCGGTGTTCCTAATCTATGGGAAATATCGACCACTTTTCCCCTCTCAATAGGTCTAGTTTTGGGCATCGGAGGAATGCCGTTCGCGAATTTTGTTTGACCTTTAATTTGGAAAACAAATTAAAATCGAGTCTCGAATACGAAAAAAGTCTTACACTCCAAACGAATTGCATTGATATTAATGGGCAGAAACGGATTACGAGTCGCGTGTCGTGGTTTCAAAACTTTTGAGCAAAGACGACGCGCCACCCGAGCGGCCAGAGTTGCGCACAAATAGAACGCCGCTCTTGTCTTCATAATAGGTCGAGGACTTCCCGATCTCATGGCTAAACCATGAGCTGTGGCGCAATGTCGGGCTAAATGTGCTTTGAATTTGAACTCTTTGCCGCAATTAGTGATTGTGCAACGATGGGGTCTATGGGACGCCATATGAGACGCTAAACGCTCTGAACGGTTGGACATTAGAAAGGGTTTCAAAAAAGAAGACTTAATACAAACCTTGTCTATTAAATACTTTATTGCATTCACGGCAGGGATAGTGGGGGTTTTGAGAATCGGTTGGTGCTCTGGCAGTCGCATTGATTTTGTCGATATCTGACCAGAAATACAGCAATAAGTTGAAGACTCAAATCAAAGCCATATATAATATACCGATTCGTGAAGAATACTTAAGTCCTCCGAATTTCTTCCAATAAGTCCAACAACTCTGACAAAGACGACACTGGAGATGTGATGGTCCGTATGCATACCATTGCGATGAAGTTTGCTCTAATATTTTAAAAAATTGAGTATTTTGTTTGAAAAGTGGTTGAATGGGAACGTACTGCTACAGCTTTCACAGGGTCGACCATTTGCGCCGTTGGCGTCATTCGACAAATTCATTCCTCCGTTAATAGCATTGGGCTGTTTGTTATTACTTTCATTGAAGAAGTCATCAGAATTAGGGTCCAAGTGATAGGAAAGAGAACTTACTAGTTAGGAATGTAAACCTGTTTGAGTTTACTCTCGGCCTCCACTGCTTTGACCCGTTTTTGTTGAACATATCTATCGGTAGTTTTCCACATATAATAATATTCGACTAAATTCTTAAGTGTTTTCCACGGAAGCTATGGATCCAAACAATAAATAAAAACAATTATCACAAATAAAACGTCGATTAATAGCTCACAAAGTCCTGACGAATGTCATTGAAGTCTTTTCCGTACTTTTCGAGGGCTTCTTCGAAAAGATTAGCCTCAGATGCGGACCACTCTTCCATTTCATCGCGACAGAGAACAGGACCATTGGGCGGGACTAGACTGCAAACTGCTTTTCCAATATCGTAGTCATTTTGATGAAGGGCTTGCATTGCGTGCAAAAGAGTGATATCTCGGGAGGCGGCGGCAGCGCTCATATGCAGACTGGGCTGCTTTATGGAACTGGAACAGTCCAGTGCTCGCGCGAACGTCCCAACAGAACGAGCGATAATCAGATACTGATCGATCTGTTTGTCGCTTAAGCTGTGCTCTGGTGTGTAGACTAATGTCTCGAGTTCTGATATATTTCTTTCATCAGACTCTTCTGGGGCGAGTGTATTGTGCGGTACTTCTGCCTGATACCTCTGACCGACTCTGATCTCCCCCTTGTCGGCTAAAAGTGTTTTCTGGTGCGGATCGTAAACTAATGTATAGAAAAAGGCGTCCTCTTTGTTGAGATATGAGGCCAACGATTCGGTCTCATTGAGTAAAGTGACGCTACATTTGCCCCGAATATGAGTGGCCGGTAGTGTCTCGACCTGACGTGAAAGGAACAACTCTCGCAGTTTGAGCTGATGTTTGTTTTTCTCAGATAACTGTTCGGCTTCACGTTCCTGTTCTTCTTCTAAGGCACCTGATATATGCACCCATCAAGTTTTATTATAACCAATCGATAATCATTTTATAAATAAAATATGAATTCCCTTCTAAATACTTCTGTCTAATACTCAATTTTAAACTTAATACTTAATTCAAAGCTATGCTCACAACAAAAATCAATAAAATTTCCTTTTCATTAGTAATGCTTCATTCTAGGTAATTTTAGACTATCTTTAGTTGTATATATATAGTAAAACCTCCAAATAAGAGAACTCACGGTCACAAAATATTTTTACCCTTAATGAGAGGTACATTGAAATTAATTAAATTATTGAAAAATATAAGGAAAGACAATTTGTTACCTTGTTTGTTTAATACTAACTGGTCCTAATTACGCTTATTTTAATATGACAGATATATAATTATGATAGTTATGATAAATCCTCTAGATCATTTAAATTAAGATTAGACAAGTCAAACTTGAGGTAAATTTCTCTTATTTAGGTTAAATTCAATTTGGTAACAAAAATCTTTCCCTTAATGAGGGGATTCTCCTTATCTAGAGGTCACTTAACATTACAAACCCCATAGAAGCGTCCGGTGTCACCAAGATCTTTCCCTTAATGAGAAGTTCCCTTATTGGTCACTAATGAGAGGTTTTACTGTAATTATCTTATATTTCGGCTTTAATTCGATTCAAATTTATATAAAATAAGTTTAAGAAAAGTTTGAATTCCATTCCAACTAATTTAATAATATAGGAATGGGTCATACTTTTTAAGATTCTACTTTAATTTATGCTGTCTCTTTTTTGCACATTTTATCTATTTTATTTTATTTAAAATAAGATATGTGGTCTTTAACCTTTTAAGGACCAATGCTCCACTTCTGGAACAATTTGTATTAGTCAGGTCTAATTTTTCTTAATTTTTACAACTCGTAATAATCCATAATTACAGATATTTTATTTCTCTTGATCAATTTCTTTAATTAGAGGATGTTACAAGGTAAAAATTTAGATGTGATTAATAAAAATTGTTCCAGAAGTGGAACACTGGTCCTTAAAAGGTTAAAGAGCAAATAACAATTGATGAGAGCTGAGCAAGGTTATAATTTTGCCTCTTTATATTGTGTACTCATTTCTTTGACATTAAATTAAAGTCAATAAAAACAATGGAAGAAAAGATTCAATCGATTGTCTGATCCAAGGATCGATAAATTCTGGCTTAATTTAGACGAGTTTATTAATGCCATCATTTGCTATAACATGTCTATTTATTGTTTATTCTGTGCTCATAAGAGAGGGTTTTTTTTATTATTTTTTATGAAAAAGACATTTTTGAGAATTCGAGTCACGAATACATAATTTATTAAAAGTTATGCAAAAAATATTCGTTTTATTGCATTACTATTGATTGTGAGCTAAAAAGCTCTGAAATTAGGATCTGATTTCAATAGTCTTATAAATCGATTAACTTTTCTATTTGTCGGACATTACACTAAATGAATAGATAATTAAAGTGACGCTGAATTGGAGGGCAGTCCTAAGATTTGAAAGTAATAGAGAGCTTTTTTACTTTGCATTAGTAAAGGACTGGTAGCGCACAAAAAATAGTTCATATATTTTGATCAATGAATAGACGATAAGGTTATGCAAAAGTTGTGCAGAAGTGGAGACAATTAGTGACGCGATTGTGAGCGCCTATAGGGCTGATAGAATGATGCTCTGCTCAGTTAACAAACACCTTCAAAAATTAGAGAACTGGTAGGGAGGGGTAGAAGCACTTCCAGGCAAAACTAATGAACTTTATTGAGTCGGTCGGACTATAGCTTTAGACATATAGTGTAAAAGCAATAATTATAATCGAAGACATCTGACCGCCAATCACTTCAATTGTCACTACTTTTGGCTCTAAAATCAAATACTTTAACAAAAACTACTCAAAGAAGTGTTTTAAGAGATATCGACTCAAGAATTAAAAACAATAGTCAAAGAAAGACAGCGAATAAAAACCATTGAAAGTGTGTGTAATTTATTAAGAGATACACTCCTTTCCCCTCGAGGGCTCCGTTCCCTCGAGCAGCAGTTGATTCATATATAAAGGGCAGGAAGAAAGAGTATACTTTGACCAGAATTAGTTGACAGTTCTCTCTCTGAGACAAATTTATGAGCAGAGCTCACACTAACACCACATCAATGCAGTCAATGGCAGTGCACACAACATATCATATCCTATACTGAAGTATAGCACAAACCACACGTTCGATACCGACGTCAGCCTCTCATCGAATCTTAGATTATTTTAAACTCAACGCACATATTGTTTGTTCGCTCATTAAAGACATTAAAGACCACTACTAAGTAGCACTAACTCACAAACCCTAACCTGTGCTCAAAATATTCCCATATTTATAACATTTAACCCGAATTCAAATAAACAATTACTTTGATGTTTGTCCGCCAACACTATCAGTGATCCCGATATATCCCGGCGCCTGAAAAAACACATGACTTTGGCCTCGACGTTACCATTAGGGGTCTGTCCGCACAAAAAGTTGACAAAATGTAAGAAAGAGTCGCAAAAGTATTAAAAAGCTTTTGTTGAACTCAGAATCGAGCCATTGATCGCACGGAGCAAAGGACCGGAATAATAGAAATAATCGATTCTTAAATTAAAACAAATGCAAAGAATGGAGAACTCAATAGAAAAGAAGTCACTCCTTATAAGTGACTCCAAAATTGTGAAAAGTTGTCTTCGAATACAAGATTTCGATTATTGAAAGTCAAGGTTTAGGTTAGAAATTGAGTGAAAGCCGACTATAACTAACTGGTAGACTACCAGTGGTAGTGCTCTGATTAAAAAAGAAGAGCTCAGTCCTCACTATATGTCGATCCATAGCTATGGCTGATTTTGAGCAACAAATTAAGGTTGAGTTCATTGACTCACTTTAATTAATTCTTCTATTCTTCTTATCTGAAACGGTGTCGTCGAAGATGTCTCGAAATATACATAATCTGCAAAAAAGTTGATTACAATTCAAACTTTAACTCAAAACAAATCAAAAATAATTATAAATTATAGCGAAATGCAGTCCTTTTTGATGTGAAGTAATGCCAATGAATGCAGAGCTCTCTCTATCTCTCACTCTCTGAGCGCTAATTCAATGGCATCACCGGTTCAGACAATAATCAATTAACTTTTACTCAATCAATAGAGCCTTTCATACTATTTGATGGTTAATTTGATTAAGTAAATGATTAAGCATGGTCAAATGACACCATATAATACTATTGTCATCTCTTTTGAAATGCAAATCTGAATAAACACAATTGAAATAACTGTAAAATAGCGCTAAAAATGCTTTAATTGTATTGTTATTGACGTTTGACTCCAATTTTAGGTACCGGTGCCACCGACCGGTTTAAGTGGACAGAAGAGTGGTGTGAGTGGTAGAGGAGAGTATAAGCAGAGCAATGGTAGGACAGAGGGTTAGGCAGTGAACCGGCGAACGCAGTGAACGCTAAGCACTCAATGCTATCAACAATTAATGCATTTTTTGAGTATAAAAAGTATACGTTTTGTTATACTTTTGCTTAATTATCGACTGTCTTAAGACTCACCTCCGACTCTATACATGTTGGCCGCCATTTCACTCATTGATTCCGTGGACTCCAATCAACTAAAGCATGTGTTTGTCTTCCGCACAATCATTGATATGAACGAAGATATTAATTGAAAACAATTTGATTGTAATTCTAAAAAGTGTTGGTGAGAGTCAGCACAACAGCCAAATCATAGAGAGTCCATATTTGAGTCCACACACACTCAGCACACGACTACTGCTCACCACAACTGTGAATCTGATTCTTTTGTCTCCCGCTAGGGATCAACACTAGGGCTCAACAGCACTGACACAACTCACCATCAAATCCTTATCATTCCAGTTATCATTATACATCTTTCTTGAAAATTTTATCTTGCTCCTAAGACAGGCAAATCTTCAATAAAACTCAAATTATTCGTTATGCTTGCATTAAGAAACTTTTTCTTGATAAATTTACTCTATTTTTAATCAGGAATAAAATCTGCCGGTTATCCCGTTTATCTGTTTGTATTATGGGCCTATATTACAACCAAATGAGGTATCAACTTTTATATTACAAACAATGACATCCTTTTTAATACATTTGAGGGCTTCTTCTAAATTTTTTAAGTGGGGATGTTTGTTTTAAATAGTTTTCCACATATATTTGGAGCAAATTTCTGAACCCTTTTACCAGAAAATTACCAAAATTAAGCATAACCAGGGTTATTGTTGGAATTTGGTTGAGCTTAAAAATAATAAGAAAACTTGCATTCATTGGGTTTAATATAAAATCAAAGTTTCATTAAAAATGATTTTACAATAAAATTGTATTTCATTTGAAATAAATTACAATAAAAGTTAATAATAATCTGATTCTGATTTACACCAATAATACATCAAATTTGTTATTATTCTTCGTTAGTATTAATGTAAATATCAGTGCGTTTTATGTCTTCGCTTTAATTTACAATTTGTCTGCAATTCATGATTAATAATAATTATTATATTTATGATTACAATATTTAAAATTCTATTTAAATAACTATTTATTATTATTTGAGGCCTTTTTCGACTTTCCTTCGATTTCTGATAGTTTTCAAAACGAATATAAAGAGAATTTCAACACTTTTTGATCGAAATTAATTCAAAGCAGAAAAACAGTTGAAATCAATTTAAAGTAAATTCAGTGCAAAATTGTTTACAGTTTAGTCCAAAAGTATCGAAATTGTGAACAAAGCTGTTTTTGGTCACAATTGCGCTCAAAATATCTCAAATCATAGCCATTCCTTTTGTGATGATTTAAAGGCTTTCCTAATCAAATACGTGACCAAACAATTGGTAAACAAATCATTTCTATCAACAAAACTAGTGACTAAACAGAAGACAACTAAGAGCCACAATTGGCGTCATCGCCATCGACAAGAACTGCATCCGTCAGACATTTAGACCTTTCCTTACTATTGGCCTCATTTTCTTTCGGAGTTTGACTCGTAGACAGTCTCTCACCTGAAGACAGATAAAGTCATTAATAGGAGGCCAACAATTTATCGGAAATGAATGATGCATGCTCATAATTTGAACAAACTAATCACCCGGAGAATGATTGGGAGGAGGCATTCCATAACCATAATAGTAACGATAATATTGCTCATAAATGGGTAGATATGAAGCGAATGAATTCTGAATCCACGCCATTTGAGAGGGGGATGACATATGAGAGGGTGAGTGTAACTGAGAGGGCATAGGGGGTGTTGATGTCATCATAGACGGTGATGTTGGAGGCGATGATTTCACTAGTTGTCTGCCTTCGACTGCCTTTTGGCACAAATTGCTGGAAGACTTCACTTCTTTTTCTGGAAAAATAAATGTTTTAATAGAAATAAAGACATTTATCTAATGATTAGAACCTCTTTTAATTTTGTTCTGACTTTGAGTCGGAGAGAGCGGTAAGTAAGCCGGATATGGAAAGACAAACGGTGGCTGCAGTCGAGGAGGACTCGGAGAAGACAACACTTTTGAGTTTCTATCCCTTTCCTGATAACCACCGAAATCTGGAGTCGAAGAACTCGACAGCGACGATGACTTAGTTTCGAATGGACTATAGTTTGTAGACTTTCGCGTCAAGTCTACCGGTATTGCATTGGACGACATCGACGGCACCGGCACTCCTGTCACAGATGAGGAAGAAGACGAGGGCGAACTCGTTGATGACGACGATGAAGAGCCTATTGAACTCTGGACTGAATCGTAACGCGAATGTCGATGTGACGGTCCGCTCGATGTCATCGAATGCGCTTTTGGTGGCAGTAGTGAAGACTTTTCAACGATAGTGTGATACCATTTGTTCTCTAAACAATTCTGTGTACTATTCCTGTCATTTGTCGGTTCACTTATAGTTCTCTTTCTGTGATCGTCTTCACTGTGGTTAGAGTTAGGACTCATGTTCTCTCTTTTGACACTATTGTTAGAGCACTCGGTTTTTATGTTACGATTGCAGACATTCGACACTTCGAGTTTGGAGTCTTTCATTGGCAAAGATGTTGGAGAAGACAATGGTTTGTGAGAACTGTTCTCAAGTTTTACTTTAGCTTTTTTGGCGATGAAAGCGGACGGGGAGGGAACTAAAGCGCTTTCATTACTTTCGAGGGAGTCGTCATCACTAGACTCATTGGATCCGTCGTCTAATTCATCACTATTGGAGTTCTTATGATTTGTATAGTTGGCCACATCCGTGTCTTGTCTTTCATTCAAAAGTCGTTTCTTTGATTTATGCAATAGTCGAGCCTTCTTTGCGGTGTCGGACGACTCAACCCATTGACATTTTTGGCCCGTCAGCTCCTGTTGAGCATTCAGTTTGAGGACAAGCTGTCCGTCCAAATAGAACTTAAGTGAGCCGACGGTTGAAATGCTATTATTTGATTCTTGAATAGCAGTCGGAAGAATTGGTTTAGCTTTTAATGGCTTCACTTCTTGGCCACTGACTGACGATATCTTCGAATCTTCAAAATTCATACTCTTTTTCAAATCACTCTCTTTGTTGTCATCCGAAGAAATTTGCAAACTTTGAGTTCGTTGACAGTCATTAAGTTCTGAATTTGTGTCGGCACAAGAAGTCATAAACTTTGACACAGAGGACAGAATGTCTAATGCGAATGAATTACTAACTGATTCCTCTTTTGAATTGTCATAGTTTTCACTACGGGTCACATCATTATTGTCTCCCTGTTTGTTCCCTAAGTTAGGGCCGTCTCTTCCAATTCCCAAATAGTATTGTTCTATTATACTTTTAACAGACTTCCAGGGTAGAAAATCTTTCTTAATTGCACTGAAATTTTTGCCGCAAACCTCCAACGCTCGGGAAAAGAGTTTAATTTCATTGCAATTCCATTCAGCAGACAATAGAGTCGTCAAACTATTTGTAGTCTCAGTCTCTACAGAATTGGCTGTCGTTTCGGGAAGGAGTGTAGTCCGACATCCAATGTCTTGATGGTTGGGATGATGTGAAGACACGAACTCAGACTAAAAACATTTGTTGTAATTAAATACAAACAATAAGAATGACATTTCTTACCAGTCCTTTGAGTGCAGATTGAATTCGATTATCTTTTACAGTAGAGGTCGAACTCGGACTCGAAGTATTGTCTTTGTTTTTATCGTTTTTGGTCTCACTTTTGTCACGATTTGTGTTTTGATTGGAATTACTATTGGTTTCACTCTTCTCATCGCTTTCTATATGACTTTCACTGTTTACACTATTCTGGGAGTAGTTGCTGTCAATCGCTCGGGTGAATAGACTGACAGCTTTGGCTACACTTTTGGCTACACTAAGATATTGATCTAACTGTTGATCAGTCAGTTCGTTGTCGGGTCTCCACCGCAATGTTTCCAATTCTTCTAATTTTCTGCCATCACTTTCACCTAAAATCAAACAAAATGTTGAAACCATTTATTTTATAAGAGTAATTAATTTGAATTTGAATCAGACCTTGCTTAAGAAGAGGGGTAACTGTTGCCTGATATTGACGGCCGATTCGGATTCGATTTCGATTCGGATTACGGGCCTCTTCTTCCCAATAAGAATCGAAATCAGCGTCTGATCAGTGATAACAAACAAATCAAATTATTTTTCATTTGAATTCATGATTGGGACAAATATTTATTATTTGGTGCTAAAGTGTGACCACTTTCGCCACAATATTATCAAAAGGCGTATAATTATTGCAATTAAACTACAATTAAAGACCAATTGCTTTAATTTCGTGAACTACTCTTAATTAGATGTGAAGAAAGCCATTGGAATGTCAATGAAATATGAGAACAGCGCTGAAGATATTTAATTAATCATTAAATACTATTCGAGTTCTCGTTTATAAGTTAAGTGTTTTTGTGAGAAATAGTGAGGAAAGTGCCAAACAGTGCCAAAACATATCCTTATATACAATAAAAGGCAATACTTTCGATCCAAACGACAGTTAATTAGCTTTTTGTGGCGTTTAGACTGACTATCGATTATTTCTTTGCCGACCAATCATTACATAAATCTCATAGTTTTTATACCATTTCTTTTATTAATATTTTATACAAATAATGAAAACAATTCAATAAAAATGCTATTAATTTATGATAAAAACAAAAATATTTAATTAACTATTAGCAATTCAATCGATGGGCAAATAAAAAGTGCATATCATCTGATATGTCAAAGATATCATTCATTCTTTTGTTTATTTAAATGAAATCTTGCAAAAAATTGGAGAAATATTTCCAATGAAAACAAAATGAATTAAAAAACAAAAATAAATCATTGGTTTTGAGGCAATGATTACTTATTCGCAAAATTGCAATAATTTTATAGCTTTTGAGCCGACATTTCATTCATTCAAAACTTGAATATCGGAAACAAAAACTGAATTAATCGGCAAAAAGTCAATTAATTATTAGTTAAGTCAATGACCCGTTTCCTTATCTCGTAGTAAAGTGTGAGAAATGAGCGCTTTTTTAATGATATTTTATGTAAAGACAACAAAAATTGATTTTAAATTAAGAGAAAAGTCAAATAACAAGATTAGTTTATTCAAAAAAGTTTAAAATTTAAATTGAATTTTGTGTCGCACTGAATGTCACTCATATCTAAACAAACAACTATTCGGGTCTTTAATTGAATGCAATTCGACGCCAATTAATGGTTAGATTGAAGACAATTAAAGTGTTTGTCATTCAATGGATTTGAAACATTTAAAATGTGATAAAAAAGCATATAATGTATGGACTGATAGCGACAATCGGATGACTTACCAGAATTGGACACATCCATCAATACAATGGACAGGCATTTGAGAGGTGAGTCCAATGATATATTTAAGACTTAGTGATGATTACGTGCCATTTGAGTGCAATCAATGATTGATTAATTAAATGTAATGTTTTGAATAAATAAAAATACAGTTAAAATGTAACAAAAGGCACACAAACAGCACAAACACTGAGTTGAGTGCAAACACACTCTTCTTAAAGAATTTACAGTAAGGGAGGATCCAAAACACCTTCCATTGATCGGATCCGGCAATACTGACGCTCAGTCACTGAGACGATGCCTCTCAAGTCAGCCAACACTCGCACTGCCAGAACGCTTACAACAGACCCACAGCCTGTCAGCTCTCAGACCAATGCCAGACCTATGCTGAGCGCTCTCCAATTCAACACGCAATTAGACAGCGCTGAGAGAGAGCTCAGCACAACTTATAGACTATTTGTCTCCTAATCATTGCATACAAATGCAAATAACAATTAATTATTAATTTAAATAAATATTTGAATCAATTAATTGAATAAATGAATAAATGTTTCGCACTTTTCCTTAACTTTGAGCTCATTTGCAATGAATACTAACTTTTGAATGATTTGAATGCAATTCTATAAAGTATTTTATTTTTAGAATTAACTCAAAATAACTGTATTTCAGACTTAAATAATAGCTTTTGTTTTGTAAAATATGTCAAAATTTTTTCAATGGGTTATTAAAGGCGTAAATCATTGAAAAACTATGTTTTGGAATTGCATTCAATTCTAAAACAATAAATAATCAGAAAAAAATCAGAACAAAAGTTTTTATTAATTTTGATTAATAATGATTTGAATACATAATAACCGTATAAATGCACGAATAGTTTATCATTAAGTCTTGTTTTCAGTAAATTTCGTAGGAATCACAAGAAGTTTATAAGAATTGTTCAATACTTTAACATAAATATAAAAATTGGATAAAATAAAGTAAAAACTTTTGATATACTGAATGATTGCTTTGCCATCACTCCAATCATTGTGATATCGTTTGGCAATTAATTCAATTCAAACGATTAAAAAGTCGTAAAAATTAAGCAAAAATTCAAAAGAGTATCAAATAATTTAAGTTTTCCTAAATTTGTATGAATTGATTGGCACTAAAATCAAAAGGAAGACAAAGCCCTCAAACTATGGAATGCTTTGACGACATTCGACGTGAAAATCAAAAGAAACCGAAATATCAGTTCAGATGAAACTAAATATTAAAAACTACTTTAGAGTCGAATAATTGATGAAAAATAATATGAAATTTCGATTAAATAATCATAACTTATATTAAGCAGTGATTCACAAATAGATTTGTTTTTGAAACATATTATTGGCGGACAACACAACCGAGCAGTGGATGCGCTCACAAATCGGTGTCATACCTGTTAAATAAGACTAAGTTTAGTGCCATTCTTTTGACAAACAAAGTGATTGTCATACCAGGCGGTCACCTGACCGGACATCTGCTGCTGTTGTTGTTGCTGTTGTGGATGTGGGGGCAGTGGATGAAGACCTCCTTCAAGAGGATCGAAATTGAGATCAGTTGGTTCCATATCCATGGGCGTATCCATTGCAGACATAACAGTGTGACCATAGCCACCGTGTGGACCGAGAGGGTCGAGAACCTATCAGACACAACCGCTTATAACTGTTTTGATGCCATTTATGGCGAAATGCAATACTTGTGTATCATATGCTCCCGAATGATAGGGATTACGACTGCCCGTTGAGTGAACACTGGGTGGTCCAGCACTACCGTGATATATTGGGTCTTGGAAAGCATCATCAGCGGCCAACATTCCCATATCGATATCAGCATTAGTAGCCGCCCATTGGCCCCCGTCTTCTCGAAATAAGGAATTCGTTAATTCCATCGAAAGACGTTTCTTGTAGTCTTGTGACTTGTCCTGGGACATGCTGTAAAGAACAGCAGCGGCATAAGTGGCCACTCCATCATTACGGGACTGTAACAGTTCTGTAAGAGGAGAGGTCGCGTCTTCTGCTTCAATCATTTCAGCCCCTAATCAGTCGTTTAAAATATTTAAAATTATAATCAAATAAAAGGGAATCACAGATTGAAGGGACAGACCTTCCTTGTCATTTGCCAGTTCGCAAAGGACTCCAACTGCCACGCGTTGGATGTTTTCAACTTCGCTGTAAAGTAACTGAACAAAAGTTGGAATAACACTCAAACTGCGAATAACTGCACGATTGTGGATATCTTTGGCCAGAGTGTGGAGCGCACCAACAGTTCCCTCAACGACTTCTTCCATTCGAACGCCATCTGTGAAAGCGCTGGTTTGGCTGCCATTGGAAGCGACGCTATCACGCTGTCGGGTCTCTGAATATGCCTTATTCAACAACTGCACGAGTCGTGGTATCGCTCCGTGAGTTCTGAGTGGTTCGTGATTTGCAGAACAGAGCGCCAGGTTTCGGATCAGACCAATCACTGCTTTTATAAGAGGCCAACGACTCGGAGGGTTAAGCAGTTTAACGATCACTTCAAGGCCGTAGTGGTGACGGACAGCATTTTGAGCCATCTCGGAGTCGACATGTCTACAGGTCAAGTGTCGTAAAGCACAGACTGCCGGCTCAGTTATCTCTTCGTGGTCCCGAGCAGATATTATGGTGCGAACCAATGCTTCAATGCCTCCCACCTGACACACAATCGTCTTATTGTTTTGATTATTGCAGGTCAGGTTAGATAGTATGCCGGCCGCACAGGTCACCACATTTATGTCGTTTGTGCTCAAAAGTTGAACTAAGCTCTGGGAGGACAACAAATTCTGTTAGGGAAGGATCAAATAAACTCATGAGTTGAGCCTTACCTGCATTAAAGGCTGGAGATTGTTCTGATTAGTGGCCGCATCCGATAGGTTTCGGAGTGTCCACAAACAGTTCAGAACAAGTTTATGATTCTGATGAGTCAGATGTGTGGCCAATGCCTGCATTCCTCCCGATTGGATGATCGCTGGCTTATTAGATGGACAAACAGACAACACTTTGAGGACACGCGAAGTGGTCCACAAAAGTTTTTCATATGTATAGGATTTCATAATTCTGACCAATTCTGCTGGTCCTCCACTGGCCAGGATTATTAGTTTTCCCTCTTGGTTACCATAGGCCAGGATCTGAAGACAATCGGTGACAATGGCTAAGAATTTAACGTTATTTCTCTGTAGGAGTGCCACCATTTTTTGGAGACCACCGGCGAGTCTGACTGCCATTTTAGAGCCCTCCTGATGGAGAAGGAGGTTATGTAGTGTTGTGATGGCGTAGAATAGGACTGACTCAACGGGTGAGCTCAACAGTTTAACCAGTGCTGCGATGCCACCAGACTTGAAGATAGCGAGTAATCCCTGTCTGTGTTGTGAGAGGTTGTGCAAAACACCGGCCGCACACTTAGTGGTCTCCAAGTCGTTGGACTGAGACATAGCTTTGACCAAAGCGGCCACCATTTGGGGTGAGTTCATAATTGCGTGGCGCGAGGCTTCTTTCTTGGAGAGCTGGTGCACCATCATAGCTGCCTGTCCCACCACAACCTGGTCCTCATCATTCAAAAGTTTGATCAATTCAGGAATAGCTCTGGTGGCGAGATCAGCATCATCTTGGTAGTTTATTAAGTTGACGACCGCAACCTTAAGCATTTGGGAGGGCTCTGACAGACGCTGTACTGCCGTCGGCTGAGTTGAGTCGAATTGTGTGGAAGGGATTTCCATTCCTTCGTCCAGTGTTTCGGGAAACATAGCGGCCCTCACTCTTTGAGATCGGGTTTGATTCAGCTGTTGGTTCATTTCATCGACTGCTTCATCACCGAAGGCCTGTCCGAAGTTGGGGTCCCAATCAAAAGCCATGGCTTCGGCCTCTAAGTCTTCCTCCCGACCGGATAAAGATGGAGTCTGAGTCGTGGCACCCGAGTGAATACCAGAATCCATGTATTGATTCTGTTGCCACAAAAGGGTCTTCTCGTGGGGCGCAGACACAGGCATTGCTATCGGGTGTGTAGGGTGACTCTGAATTTGTTGATGAGTTAGGTTTATTTGAGGTCTCGACTGATTTATGCCTTGAGTTGTGACAGAATATGACATCACATTCACTCACATAAGGCTTTGAATGGTTGGTCACAATTTAATTCATAAAATTGTTTTGGCTTTGATTTGAAGCCAATTAATGAATGAAAGGTTGAGTCAAGTGTTCACTCAATCAATGACTTGTTGTGAAAGCAATCACTTGTAAAATGGCGTCAATTCCTCATTCAATTATTTCTTACAATACAATCTCTTTCTCATTACTAATTAGATCAGTTTTGTACAATAACTCAATTCTTCTTAAATTTATTATAAAATATTCTAAAATTATGTCAAACCTACAAATCTTATTCTCATTTCATATAATTCTTGATTTTATAGTTAAATAAAGTGATTATTTTATACCGAGTTTTGATTGAATGTATTTGATTCACAAATAACGCCAATATTTACGTTACAATAAACAATAAACATGAAAGAGATGCGATAATTGCCCCGCCTTTTAGTAGTAAAGGTATACGTCCAGTACGGAAATCCTGCAAATTTCAAGTTTTATATTTCCAATATTAAAACAACCAGCACAATTATTATAGACGAAACGTTTCGTGAGTTAGTTTTAATTGATTTAGAGATAGAAACTAAAAAATAATGCAATAAAGAGGTATTTGTAACTGTTACATTTTTTGTCCATATATGCAATTTGACAAAGTTTTGTTGATTGGCACAAACTACATTTTCTAATGTTTAAAACTATATTAGAGAAACGATCATAAACTTACCAAAAATGTAGTGTCAATTAATTTGATCCGAAGCTTGTTTAATATGTGAATGATCTTGGTTTAGAAAACGTTTTGACAAATAGTTTTGATTCCTTTTAAGTTTTCATACAATTAATTGAAATTCAGCCCAACTTATGAAATAAGGTTAGAGTTGTTTAAAGGCATTAATTTTTATATTAAATCATTTATTGATTCCACACTTGAATACACAGTTTTACACATCATTTGACGAATTGTTTCAAACGTTATTATAATAATCGAGAAATTTTTACTAATTATTTGTATAAAAATGACTTAATATAAGAAATAAAAGTTATGATACATTTTTAAAGCACCGAAAAAGCAGTCAAACAAACGGAAAGTTTTATTTATTAGCCGTAAAAATTATAAATAAATTGAGTTTTAATCCATTTTAATCATAAGTTGTGTTTTCATTAATTATCAGTACTTATGATTCAATAATAAAATCGCAAGAATTGTATTAAATAATTAAGATTTAGATACTATTTTAAGCTAAGAGTAGATTATGTGTTTTATAAAATGCTCTTTCAAATACAATTTGAGTCAATTAAGACAAAAAAGAATCAATTTTTCATTTTTATATTTTTTCATTTTGATTTACAAAATAATAAGTGACATAAAACTGAAAGCAATTATAGTTTAGGGAAAAGGAGTTATGATTCGTGAAAATTTGCCAAAATTGGAATTCCATAAAAATGTGTAAAATGTTTGTTCGGTAGAAAAGAATCGATTATAAGAGGCATTAGTGACAGCGGTTTATAAGCAAAGTTAAGTACAATCAATTGCTTTCTCAGTTATTATTCTATAAATTTATCTATATTTCAATATTTGGCTAAAATCTGATAATACATTGGGTTTTGGGGCCAAAGCACTGAAATTGCTATTAATTTAAAGCTATATTCGAATAATTGTTATAATAATTACATAATATTTTTATAATCAATGAAAGCAATGATTCAATGAATTATAGACAATGAAAAATATACTTTCAAATGATTCATAGGTCAGGACATACTCTAAATAATACATTCGATAAATAATAATAAATAATCACTTTTTCTCGGAAATGGGGCTCAAAGACAGTCTTCAGGTGTTATCTCATATCTAATAACCGGTAACTTAGAGATCATATTTCCGGAAGTTTTGTCATCACTTACCAGAAGTCAATCAAAATATCATTCAATAAATTATAATATTTTCTAAATATAAATATGTTTCGAATAAATATATAATTGTTGTCATAATTTCGTAATCATTCAAAATAATTCATTTTTTGGATTTCTATCATTAATTGTTTGAAACTATAACTGAAATTATAGTGAATTTCCTGTTCTCTAATTAGAGGCAAAACTAAATTAATATAAAATCATTTCGAAATCGAAGGACAAAAATGCGATAAAAAACATAATTGCTTTGAAAATAAATATTTAGTCATTTAGTGATTAAACGAAATTTTAGTGAAACCCAAAACTGCTCATAAAAATGCATTTTATGGCACTTTCCGAATGCGAGTCCTCTTTGTTTTGATGACAATTAATCAAAACTGAAAGCGCTTTTGGCATAAAAAGTCTAATTCATTTGAAACCCCATTTCAACGAATTTGTTTCAAAAACAATATATTAATACGAATTAAATGTAAATATGAATAAAAATGGGATAAAAACAAATTTAGCACATCTTTTGTTAAATTAGGAATTACTTGCGATCAGCAAAAAAGTCATCCAATAATCGGAACAATAGTTTATCTTCGATTCAATTCCATTCTTATGGCTGTTTTTAAATCATTTAAATTAATTAATTTGTTGACAAAAAGGCATTCCATACAAACCGTCTATTATTTCGATTTTCATTTTATTGAATTCTTTGCGGATTTCAATCATTATATCGTTTTTAAATCTTTCGATATCCAGACTATCGATTCCATTGAGTTTAGGCTCACCGCTGTCCAGAGAGCCTGTTCTGAGTCTAAAACATATATTGGATTAAATTGCAATCAAAAGCAATAAAAAGAAAATGAGGCCAACCTCTGAATGACGACATTATCACTATTAGAGTCTTTTGATGGGCTATTACTGCCGTTTGATGGATGCTTTCCGTCCCAATTTCGTCGTGAAGACGATTCATTTGTAGGTCCATCGCATTGATCGCTATTACTAGTGCTTTGAGAGCCCTCAGCCTGTGCTCGTCTTCGCGCCAAAGTTTTTGCCATTTCGTCCATTAAATTATTTGCCACTGGTCTGGGAGTGCTCTCACCCGAAGAAGAGGAACAAGTATTTATTTCTTCTCTGGCAGCAGACGACGTGGTCCTTTTGAGTTTGGCTGTTGTGAGAGCTGAGGCCAGATTTACTGGACCTCCTGAAGGAGGAGGGGGTATACTTCCATTCATATTACTGGTCGGGTTTGGATTAGAAGCCGAACGATTCACTGAAGCCATTGGTGGAGCAGGAGGGGGACCACCCATTACAGTACCAGGCGGTGGAGGAGGAGGTGGTGGAGGCGGAGGAGCACATGTAGCCTGAGGTGGAGGTTGTGGTGTCATTTGTGGTGATTGTGAAACCATTATTGTATTATTAGTGGCCGATGGGTTCCTGTGGTGAGTGCCATAAGTTGGCTGTTGTGGTATTGACTGAGGAATCGGCGTTTGAATCTGTTGTGGAATTGATTGAGTGATCTGTTGCTGAATGGAAGCACTCATAATGTGGTTGTGATTAACGGAGTGATTCATGTGATTCATATCCTGGATCATCTGCTGTTGTTTCCATTCATTTATGTCATTCACTTGATTTTGATTCCATTGTTGACCTCCGCCTCCAATCACATAATCATCAGGAGTTCCAATATGTCCGTAAACTGGTTGTTGTTGAGGAGCACTGACTGTCATTTTGGAACTATTGATCAAATTGTTGGTAACATTTTGGTTCAGGACATCCAACACTTTAATCATGGTCATCGCGAAGGCGTCCGCTTCTTCTTTGCTGCTGAAGTTGAGTCCATAAACCTGTCGGTTATCTCTCCACTGATGGAATGTAGTGGTGGCCTGGTTGTACTTCAGACCCTTCAAAATGGCGCAATTGATCACAACCTGCAAATTCAAATGTGTAACAAAAGAGCAGAGCTATGGAATGTCATACTTCGTGGTCCTGTAGTTTTCTGCCAACCACTCGGAATGTGTTGTTCTGCATGTGCTGATAGATGTGAACTCTCGATAGACCACTGGACGACCCGCTCGGCAACCATTTCTTCGAGTTGTCGTCATAGAGCATGACTGAGGCTCTCGCAGATGATATCGATGTCTCACAACTGGTCAATACATCCAATCAAATGTCAAATAGTGTCAAATAAGTGCTTTAAACAACATCTGCACGAATCAAGTCTTACCTCATCTTTGATTTGTTTCGATTCAATTCAATTAATAAATATTTTTGACTTAAAGACGAAAAAATTAATTATTTTTGAAAAAAGGATTTGGATTTCGGCGATAATTATCACAATTTGTGGTCAAATGAAAGAATGCATAGAATTTAATCTAATCGTAGAAATAATGTAAACATTTGAGCGAATCTTTGGTTTAAAATCGAGTCAATCGTTGAATAATTGAGTTTAAACACAATTAACAGTAAATTCAAAACAATTGAATTGAGTTATGAATTGAATGAAAGCAAAATTGTTTTGTGTTTGTGTTGAGCCATAGCTTACACTCATTAAAAGCCAAACCAAAAGGATATTATGTTTTGTGTCTCACTCTCACCACTCATTCACTCAACCAATGAGTCCAATGAGTAGAGCAGCAAATTATACAACAGTGCGATCACAGCTCACAGGCTGTGCTCTGAAGGGCAAAGGGATCCTATAGTAAACTCACTCTCACTCCCAAACCAATTGATCTTTTGTTTTGCTGAAAAGACATCACTTCAGGGACTTTCCAATAAAATTCGGTTCCGACTCACACTCGTTTTCATGCAAAACTTTACAGGCGCTCAAGGTACTTATGTATTGCATAGAAGACAGGCAATCTTAGCTTCTATACAGGATTTTCTCGAATTTACTCTTCTCTGCTACACTAAACTACCTTCATGCAATTTGACTCAACCCAACCTCAATACTATATACTGTTACGCAAAGTAAAGTTTTGCAAATGGAACCCAATGGATCACAAATGGAACTTGTCACTTTTCATTTGCAAACATTTTAATTTTAGTGCAAAAACAAAAAATTAATTTCACAGATCATAGATTTGACTGATATTTGAGTAAAATTCCGATACCTTTAATAATAATTGCCTTTAGTTTTACAAATAAAACACTTCCAAAGAAATTGAAATTTTAATTAAACTTTTAAATTAGAGCTCAAATATTAGACAACTCTTAATAAATATCTCGTTTCAAACCACAAATGGATTTCTTATTTCATTTATAATGCAATTGTTGTGACAAAAGTTAATTTTATGAAATAGACTGTAATTACCCATAAATTGAGTAATTATTCATAAGTAGAGTAGAACTGAATTTGAAGGCAAATATGTATTAATTGAATGCAATTTATTTTCAAATCGAAGCTTAAAGTTATTTTCAAATACAGTGCAGATCATTTAGTAGCAGTCGCATGGTGATTCGGAAAACCTTTGCTTATATCAGAAATTGTTATAAACGAAATGAGACAAAAATTTATGATAATTAGTAATTATGGTAATTCTTTTATTTACATTAAAATATATTTAGATTTTATTCATTGATTTCGTTTTACTTTAGCCGACATTTTGATTGAAATGAAAAACAAACCACTTTTCTCTGAAAACAACAAATATTTCAATGAATTGCTTTTAATACTAATTTTATTAAATAGTTTTCATCATTCACTATACGTCTCTTCTTATATCCGAAACCCTTTACAGACTTTTACAAGACCTGTGCTTCAAATACATTTGCTTATAAGAGAAATTTGCTTATATAAAGTTGCCTGAAACCGCAATGATTTACATTAAGGTTCCATAGAAACCGCCGGTGTTTTCACTTTCACTTGCTTATAGCCGAAATTGATCTTAACCAATTGGCTCTTAAATGATCTGCACTGTATATATACAAATAATGAATTAAAGCCAAAGAAAGTCTTAAAATGTTTGCAAAAATTGATCAACAATTTTGCCAATTATTGTTTGGAAAAAATCTGTTTTAAACTCATCTAATATTTTATTTATTTTTGTCCATAATTTCGAGTTATTAAATAGAAAACTCTTTGGAAATCTCTTTTCGAAAGCAATACAAATACTACAAAAAAAATATTATTTCCTTTCAATGAGTTGTTTTGCGATTTTTAATGAGATTTTTTATAATTTTAACCTAAAATGAGTTGAGTTTGACATACATTTCCAGTTCCGATTGTCGATCGGATGTTTAATATTGCAGAACAAAAGTTGGTTATACTGTAGTACTTCGACGAATGCAAAACAGTTGATGTTTGAGATATTTATACTTCAAATCAATACTCCAATCGATTGCCTTTCAGGTAATTGAATGGATAAACAGCCGGACAACACACCAATGACTCATTCACTCCAATTAACTAAATTGGTCTCAATGCCAGCCATTGAAAATCAATTTAAAATTAAAAACAATTTATTTCCCTGATCAATATAATTATTTATAGTTGCAATTTTTTATATCATCATAATTAATAAGGTAAACATCGTTACTTTTTCGATACTTATCAAGGAATTCCTTTTTATAAGAATTCAGTGATAGGCAAGGTTTTCAAGCTCAAGAGGTCATGGCGATTTTTTCAAACTTTAGGGAATCAGTGATGGGGACCGGAAGTGCCGAAAAATTCACTTTTAAATTAGTGGTTTTCTGTTTTCCTTCCTACAATTTAAATACACTTAAATTAACCAAAATGGCGGTTTTGGGAAAGATTGGCAAAACCTATGGTACTCCTAGTTTCTCAGCGTTTTTTGTCGACAATTTTTCGGGTCTATGATTTTGCTCAGGGGGATTTTACCCAAGATTTTCAAACTGAGAGGGATTTCTGAAAATCCCTATAAGAATTAAGTGAAATGCATAGTAAGCAGGGATGCCCAAGCTTTTTGACTCTAGGGGGAGGGCTCTAGGGTAGGGGTTTTTTGAATTTGCCGCCAAAAAAACGGAAAAAATTTGCCGCCTCGCTTCGCTCGGCGGAAAACACAAAGAGACGTAATGTCCAAGCGCGAGCGAGGGGCATTTTCGACTCTAGGGCGTGATAATCAGTCGATCCCCCTGATCATCCCTGCTTTAAAGTATTAAATACTTTAAAATTTTTATTTAAAGTATTTTAAGTTAAAATTAAAACGTTTATAATCATTTCAATTATTGTTCAGGACCTTGAAAACCAATGAGTAACTCAACAATCGATTGATTGTAAGAATTGTGTAAAACAACATAAAGTGAAGCATAAAAAGTCGATATTAGATAAACAGAACCCAACTCCTAATTGTTTGAACTAGAGAATAATGGCTCAATATCACCAAGGGGATATTTTTATTTTAGCCGGAATCAACTTAGATGACCTACATGATATCTAAAGTCGTTTTTAAGTAAAAAAATGGAAATGACGAAAATCTTTGGTCACTTATTTCATGTCCAGAGTTCGGAATTATTTATGTGAGCATCCCTTCATACCCTATTAGAAATACCCCCTAATATAGAACTTGGCCATTAGTGTTTCAATATGTGAATTGGATATTTTTTGGAATATGCAATAATCTGTGTCAGACGGGTTGGAACAACAGTAAAGATATGAAACTGTTTTGAAGATATAGTAATTGAAGTGAAAAGAAACACCAATTTTATTATATTCTAATAATAGAAATTGTGTCAAATTGTGTCAACAATAATATCCTTTTATTGGATGCTTTTATTTTATTTTTAATTATAGCCATAATCATAATGAAAGTTGGGTTTGAAAGTCGAATCAGTTTTAAAATTAATTTTCATCTGTCTAAAAGAGCATTGAAATCTGTTCTAGGCTATTCTTAGGTTTCAAAAAATTGAAGAACAGATACGATTGAGAGGACATTATTGAACTTTTTTTTAACCTTATTACATATGAGAAAAAACTTCCAAACTTCCATTTTTTATTTGAAAGATACGATTGACCTGGGGATACACAAATTACTCTCGATATTTTATGATAGAGGCTCTCATTCTATTCTATCTTCATTCTCATTCTATCATTCAATAAATACTTTATGAGTTGCAAGGATATTGACAAATGTAAGTTTGGATGTGTATCACCTGTTCTTCACTGAAAGTTTATTTTGTTGGCAATCAGTTTATTCATTGAGTGATTCCTTAAATCATTATTAAAAGCGATTCTTTCAAACATCAGAAACGACAGAAGAATATAAACAAAAGTCTTAAGAAAATAAAGATTTGCTGTTTTGCTGACAAAAGTATATATTATTTCGGTTCAAGAATTCAAATCAAAGAGTTTCGCCACTAATCGATGTCAGAGCGAATGCGTACTGACTCTCATCTAAATGTTACTGAACTTCATTACAACAAATGGTTCAAACATTTCAATCAAATAGAACCGAATTTTGATATTTTTGAACTTTTTAATTATATATTAATGAAATACAAGTATTGAATGAACTGAGTCTTGAGAACGGAATTTAATTCGATTTTTATATTTGTTTTTATGTGAATGTTGTTTGTCTTAGTATTTATAGCAAACAAATAATACCAAAATAGAAATGATGATGACTTCCAACAGACATATGAAAGATAGTCCCGGCGGACGGATTGGACACATCTGTGCCTCTGATAAGGGATATATGTTTGTGTTGGGCGGATATAATGGTTATGATGTGAGTCTATCTCTTCTATTCATTACCCAAACATTAATTTAAAATACAAATATTGTATTTATAATTGAGTCAAAATTTGATTCAATCATTTCATTTCATTTTAAAAAATAATTACTTTTTTGACACAATATAAAAATGAATGAAAGTCAGAGTAATGTGAAGTCATTTAGTTATTGAATCAAAGCGTTTGTTTATTATTGGGTGAAGGGGTCACTGACTCCTACATAACACAGTTGTGGCTTACAATTGGGTTTCCTTTCAATTTAATTGATATCAATAAAAATAATCAAAGCGTCACTTTTGTCACATTTTGTTCACAATTAGGATGAAATGCAAACCAACTATTTGTCAATAAAAGAGTTGTGGATTTATGACACTCTCATAGAGAAATGGTTAGTCCCGTATCGCACAAACACTTTACAAATGATGTGATTATGTAATCACAACAGGTATATGAAATACTGTGACGGAGAGACCGGCCTCATTGACATCCCGCCGGGAACTTCAGGCGCTTCCAGTTGTTTGATAGATAACTTTCTCTATGTTTTCGGCGGTTATAACGATGAGGGAAACTCTGACCGACTCTATAGACTTAATTTGAAGACTTTTAAGTGGAAACTATTGGAACCAAAAGGGAAGAAACCGATCGCTTCAGACAAAAGCGTTTGCTGGGAATATGACAGCAAACTGTTTCTATTTGCAGGTTATGGCTGTCCCCCTAATCAAGAAGATAGTCCTTGCAATCATCAATTTGTTTATGACCCGAAGTCTCATTGGGTAAACCATAAGAGAGTTGACTCACAAATATTTGTTAACTTTCGATTGAATAGCACTACAGAAGGGGTTGGAATAACCAATTCATTTATTATGACATTGAACTCAATCAATGGGTTTGGCCGTCAGTCAAAGGCCAAGTACCCATATCCCGGGCAGCGCACGCGGCAGCTAAAGTCGGAGACAAGGTCTACATATTCGGGGGTCGACATCAAAAAGTTAGAATGAATGACATGTACTTCATTGATATGAAGCGAATGGAATGGAGAGAAGTAGTCTTCCAAAACGAAAATTTCATAACACCGATTGGTAGATCCTGGCACTCCTTAACACCCATTTCTGACAAACACATAGTATTGTTCGGTGGTTTCACTCAAGACAACAAACCTCTGGGCGATTGTTGGATATTTGACATACAATCTATGACCTGGAATGTCGTTGATTTACCATTTCATAAGCCCAGACTCTGGCATTCGGCTATACTATCGCCTTTTGGGGAGGGTATGTTCCCAATAAGCCATATAATTTAGAACCCAATCAAAGTAACGATTGAATTGTCAATAGTTGTGGTGTTCGGTGGCGGCAAACAGAATATTCTCAATTTAAATAACTTACAGAATCTAAAAGAAGTGAGTAATAACTTATTATTACTAATAAGTAATACTTTTCTCATTTTTGACTCAAACTTTTATCAATTTTAGTTATATTCGGAGGATTTGATTATATTGAGGTTCGGCACCAAATCATTGCTTCGATTATGTTTGGACGCGACGGTCAATAACTGGCATTTGTCACAAAAGTATTGGCATTTTTTACCCCACAATATCAAAAGGGTCTTAGAATTGAAGAAAATGACACTGGTAACCAATTCAGCCGGTTCTTAATTGAACACAACAATTGCTAGAAATTCTTTGAAAAGATTTCAATAAATTGTTCAATAATTGCGATTTTTTCTCAATTTGTAATAATTTGTTGACTTTTGACAAAATAGGATCAAAATAAGCAAACATTGGAAGACTGGCCTCTAATGAGAGAAAATCTGAGCCAACTTTTTCTGTCTCTTCTTAGTCTTCTTGGAAGAGATCTCTTTCTTTTTGTTTGACTTCTTTTTGATCCTTTTAGCAGAAATTCCCTCAAATTCTGGTTTAGAATTAGATTTCTTTATCTTTTTGGTCGAAATTTCCTTAATTTCTGGGTTAGAGTCAGACTTTTTGAACTTCTTATGAGTGTTTTCAACAATTTGAGTTTCATCCGAATTGTTTGTCTTGTGTTGTGATTTGTGTTCATTTTGTCTTTTGTTAGTCTTAGCTTTAGCCCTGGTAACTCTGAGTTGTCGTCCCAACAGTTGTTTGTCATTCTTCTCGAGCGCCAAAACAACGCTGTCTTTTGATTTGAATAAAATAAAACCGAATCCCTTTCCGACGCCAGTCGTTGAGTCCCTAATCACTCGAATGGATTCAATATCTCCACAGTCTTCGAAAAATTGGTGCAATTCGTCCTCTCTTACAATAAATGGAAGATTTCCCACAAAAACAGAGCGAGAATTGTCGTGAGTACTGTCATGAACTGCAGAGTCCACTCTAATGTGGTGTCCCTCCAATACTGTGCCGTTTCTAAAACAAAAATTGATGTAAATATCAAACAAATAAATGATTGTCTGTTTGCATACAATTTGAGAGCTTTAGAGACGTCGTCTTTCGACTTAAACACCACATAAGCGTTGATATTGTCTTTTCCCGAATGCAAACTCTTTCTGGAGGCATAAATTATTGATCTAGTTAAAATAATCACATTTTAACTCACGTAATGACCGCCACTTTTTTGGACATCTTTTCCTTTTGAGGGACGGCTCCTCTCAACCGAATGCTGTCGATGTCACCGAATTCCTTAAACATTCGCTTCAAAATCTATTTAGTAATTAACGAAAGATTAAGACATAAGACAAACAATTGCTATGAATGTGACGGACTTTATTCGTGACAGTTTTGGGCAAATTTCCCACAAAAGCTGTCCTCTCATTCTTCTCATTAGGATCTTCGATATTTTGTGTAATTGTGTTAAGATCTTCAGTCTCTGACGATTCTATTTGATTATCTTCTTCTTCATTAGATATGAGACTAAAATCTTTACTGTTATTGATTTTAATGATTTTATTTTGATTTTCTTCAATAATTGCATTAAATTTTTTTCCTAATTTCGAGCGTTTTTTGGATTTAATTTTGGTTTTGTTGTCATTAATAATAGTCGCGATGTCTCCACATTTGAATACTTCACTCATTTTCATCAAAATAACGATTACTTAATAATCGTAATATAATTATTGAATAATGATAATAATGATAATTAAAAGTGAGCAAGCACAATAATTGCTTAATAATTATTTCTCATTCTGTAAACAAAACAGAAAACACGTGATTTTGTTTACGCACTTGTTTTTTAAATTTGTCAAAAGGGCTCTAAACACGTAATTTATGAATTATTATAATTTGTCCAAATTCAAATTCAACTTCAAATACCAAATAAGCTTGTTTGATTAAAGTAAGATATACTCATTTGTTTCAGTGTAGGTTTGACCAAATAACCTTAATAATAGACATGGAAGTATTCAGGGATGCCCAAGTGGGGGTATGGGTCTTATCCCCCCCCAAGAGTCGAAAATTTTGAAAAATGTAACATTACACC
>JAQGCS010000065.1:0-39776 GCA_034702105.1 Fuscozetes fuscipes
AGATAGAGATAGAGAGAGAGAGAGAGAGAGAGAGAGAGAGAGAGAGAGATTTAGCATGTTGAACTGTTAAGAGATGTTTTCGAAATAGCATTAATCACAGATTTTGAATAATGAAATAAAGGTTAAGATTAGTATTATTGCATAGATTTCTAAATCAAAAGTAATTCTTCTGAAGGAGAAAATAAAAAAAAGTAATTTGAATACAACTTAAAGCTAACAAATCGGTAAAAACAAGAAAGGATTTGCTTGGTGATATACAATTGAACTCAAAAATACAGTAGATAAAAGGATTAAATCTGTTCAGTAATGGCTGTCATAAAACAATAATAAGATATTGAATATAACAATAACTAACTTTTATTATCTAAAGAGGAAGTCTTAATTAAGTTTTGCAAACAATGTTATATAAGATCTGCTTTTGTCCACTCTCTCAAATAATTAGCGAGCAATTTATAATTGAAAATAAATTGTATTCACTGAACGAACAAATTTTATTTAACATTACATATCTTTTAGTCCAAAAAAAATAGAAATCTTGGGAAAAGAGTAAAAAATGAAATGAAAAATGAAAAAGTTGAAATTTTGTTTAATTAAATGTCGTCTTTGAGTTATTTGAGGCAAATGACAAATTCAATTAAGAAAACATTTTGAAAATACTTATTTCTAAAAATTTTCACAAAAACTAAGTAATTTAGAGGTTATTACCGAGAAACCTTGATGAATTTAAACTCAATGTTTAAATATGTAAACTACAATATAATATGTAAAATATCAGGATAATTAAAGCCTGAAAGACGACTCTTCAAGTGTCCACTCTTCTTTTTCTAACATCATTATGAATGACAGAGTTTTCTTATAAATTATAAATAAGTGAATTTTGTGATCATTTAGAAGACTGACAATGAAATAAACAAATTAGCATGCTCGCAAACAAATTAAATAAAATGAATATTTGTTAGGAAACGGAAATTTAATTAAAACCAAACCAATAATCAGATTATAAGATATGAATTCGAGTTAATTAAATCAATGAAGAATTAAATTAAAAACTTAAGAAAATTAATGATAAGAAACAAATTACTAAAAACAATGAGAATTTGCGCACAGATTGTTATAAACATTTCAAACTTTATTATTATGTTTTGAGTTATGGAGTTCTCGATTCTTAACTGTTTTGATATAATTAATAGATATCTATCGCAAAGAAGAGAAAGATTAAAACCATTGAATAAATGCTACCCTTTTTCCATCATTATTAAAAATGAAGGCCAGAGGGGATACATTCAGCTCTGACTCATATTTGAAGTCCAACACATTCTAGAAATTCAAATGGTTTGAAGTTTCAAATCAAAGAATGATATAATAATTTATAGAATTTGTTTCTATATTAAGATATTTATAATTAATTTATGCGAAAACTCATTAAACGGAAGGATTTGATAAAAAGGAAATAAAGAGAACCACAAGTAATTTGTGAAAATTCACTTCAAAAGTGTATTAATAAATACTAATGTTTATGATTTGAATTAAAATCATTTTTTCAAAGTATCCAACTTTAGGCTCTAATACAAGGTTTGAGGCCAAACACATTGCAAGTGATTTTAAAATCACTTAAACATAAGAATTTAATAATTGTTTAAGAATTAAAGATTAGACTTCTGAACAATTGTCGACTAAGTTTTAGAAAATGATTAAAACGCGAGTAAAGCAATAAAAAAGCATTTGTCTGACAATTAATAACTTAATAAAGTATTGGAAAAATTTCCTCCCTTTCAGTGACCCAAAGAAAGTGTACTTTAAATTAAATGAGTAATAATTTTCAGATTAAAGACGAGAAAAAAGAAAACAAAAATAGCGAACAGTTCTTAAGTTCTTTGCTCTAATTAAGAGATGTCCTCATTTTGATGAGAAATTCACAAAAATTATAATAAAACTGATAAACAATTAATAATCTGATGAGTAATTAAAATGAGACACTCTTTGTAGAAACGCAACTAATTGCTAATTAGTAGTTTTTCCGGCAGTCCTATCGGTCATATACTTAATCTGATCTAATTCTGAGCTGTTGTCTAACCTGAGGACTTCGAAGAAGTAGTTTGGGTCGACAGTCAACGGATTAATTGCATTTTTGCCATTCATTTTCAAATACCAAAAACTAGTGGTCGCCCTCTCGTCACTCGAATATATGCCTGAATCGATGGAAAGGGCATACATTGAGCTGAATGTTCGCTGCAAGTGATTGGAGCAGGTGAAACAGTTTAAATTTAGCACAGGTAACTTTGGCATTTCGGACACAACTGGACAGACACTCAAATCATAATGAATTGGATGACAAACACAATGTTTTACTTAAACAAAAATGTGTAACAAATGTCGAGTAAACGAAAGGCAAACACTTTTCACTCATTGTTTAGAAAAACTCAAAACCAAATTAAGATTTATTGGAATTTATAGACTAATAGACTCATAAAATTATGGAACGACTCAATACTAGCAACACATTAGACACTGAATCAAAAGCCGGAGGCGAACAACAACTGAAGAAAACCGTTTTCGCGTAAAACACTTCAAATATTTTTTTAAAAGACTCGAAAATACATTCGCATAGAAAACGAATCGAAAAACTTTTATGAATAGAGATTAGAGTATAGTTGAGTAATGAAATCAAATATGATTACAGCCGAGCACTGGGCAGAACAGTCAGATCAGCACAGGCTGTAAAACAAGCTTTTTATGTGTGGAAAACCAGTTGTGAGAACACCCACATCAACATCATTACTCCAACAACAAAACTAAACTAAGTTTTACTCTTTCGGATTTTATTATGAAATGCAGGTTTGGCTCAACTCTGGTGACGATTGCAACCGATTCTGGCCTTGAATTCAATTTAGGCCTCAGTTTTACATCGATTGCAAACTAATAACTGATTTAATCTTCATTTGTCTGTCACTTCATTTTTAAAACTATTAACTCGTATTCAAATAAATCACAAAAATAATAAAAACAGACTTTCAGATGATTTAAGACTTTTTCGGTGTATTTAAAGTAAAAACACAATTATTGCCAAAATATACATTTGATTGCATCGTCAGGTCCTTAGCTTTTTATAGAATTCGTCAAATGTTTAGTTCAAAAGTGAGTTCAAGAAATATCTAAATCAGAATTTTTCGCCGAAAGTCATTGAATTAGGATTTGAGCTCAGAATAAGACATGTAATCACTGTTAAATCGAAAGCCGAGTCTTTGCGAACAAATAAATCTTTAATATAATGAAATGTTTTCATTTTAATTACATATTCAGTGAATTTAAATGTTAAACACTTCCAAAACCAGAATTAAATTTGAATCGAAATAAATGTATGAAAAGAGTGAATTCATATTTATTTGTGATAAAAGTGAAGATAAATGCTATAAAAGCAAACCTATTGTGAGCTGTCGTCAGAAATGTTTGTGCTGTTGTTTATGGAGTACTTAAATAAGACGAATGAATGACATTATCATAAATTAATTGCCAACAAATGCTAATTTTGGAATAGATTTTCCATAAAAACAAAAATTATACAAAAAATTATTAGAATTATTAGATTAATGACTTCGAGAAGTGGTCGCAAATCAATCAGTGATTCAATCGGTTTCCACAACAAAAACAAATCAAACCATAAAAACGATATTCAAATTACAAATTCAACGAATATTCATATATTTTATATGAAAAAATAGTTAATAAAACTTTCAAAAAACTTATGACTCCAATAAATATCGAATGAAATGTAAAAATTAAACTCAACTTTCAATAAGACTTTAAATTACAAAAAGTCCATTTATTTTCACATCATTTTGTTTCGGAGAAAAACATTCAATAATTTTCAACCAAAATATTTGTCAATCGTTTGAATTTTAATTTCAATTCAATATGAATCTTACCAAGGGCTGCATATTGGATAAATTGCATGTTTGGCAAAGTATCAAGATTGATTTACAATTGAAATCAAAAGGAATAGGAATAGCGATCACTTCCTAATTAAGAGTTAAATATAAATAAACAAATCGTTTCTCGAATGACATTCAAAGTCAATAACACTATTATTACGAAGACTTAAACCATAAATAAGAGTACAAATAATGACTAAAAAGTTAATTAAATGTATTTTTGTTTTGAATTGTCAGCAAAAATGTAATGAATTGATGAATGAAATAATTTGAATATCATTTAAAGCATTTGTTTGATCAAAACACGAGTCTATTTGACACAACAGACAACAGTTCATTGAAATCCTATCAAATGATTGACACAAATATTTTAAAGTCTATTAATTATTAGTTGAAAATTAGTCATCAAATGAGTGGAGAATTCATTAACTCATTAAAAGTAAGTCATAAAAGACTTTCATTTATATTGAATTGAGTGAGACTTACGTCAGTAAATGTCTTCAAACATCTCATCAATTATTGGACAATAATTAGTGATAATTAAATATATATTTAGATATGATTTAAATTAATAATAAACAAACTCTATATCGAGTGATATCTGACCTCAACATAAAATCCAATTTGTTTTCAGTGCTCAGTCGATGCCGACTATGGCTACCCCTTAGAACCAACTCATAGAAGGTGTCGCCATCCATGTATTGCCATTCTGTCTGGTTATTCACCTTTGACTGAAACAGCAAGCACATTATAATGAGTTATTTTGATTTAATTATTTCGCTTCAATTAATAATATTTCGTGCATTTCATTCAATTAAATAGTTTTTCTCTCTTATGACGAAAGCCTTAAAACATATCACAAATATATCTGAATTTGTTCGTCAAAACTAAATTCTCACTGATTTCATGACTCTATTCTTGTCATAAAATTCATTGCAATCCAAAAATTTTACTTTTTATCGCAATAAAAGACAAAGTTATGCGAAATACCAATTAAATGAACGATAAAATAATTTCCTTTTAATTAGAAACCGGAAATTATTTTAATAATGTTTTATATTTTGTTAGATTTCTTGAAAATCTGTTCACATGAATACAAAAGAAAGTGATATAACGTAAACGAGGCTATAAATCCAAGTCTTAAGCAAAAAGCACTTATGGTTTATTGTACTCTATATTTATAAAACTTATTTACAATTTGTTTACTTAACTGAAAGTTTATGAGTGAAAGATATTCTCAAAGAACAGATAGAATAACATAATGTGTGGTATAATACCAGTGGTATAGTTGTGAGCAAAAAGTTGATCGACACAAATATACAGAAGTGTTTAAAGTGTCAATTCATTGAATATCGTTAGCGTAAGTAATGATACGTCAATTTTAATCTTATAGTGAGAAGAGCTGAGCACAGCCTTCTCTGAATATCAGATGAAATTGAATACCTTATCGATGAAAAATGAGATCCAACTTTTGCGAAATGCATTCAATTTAGAAGTGGCCCAGCTTCGACGCTTGTAACTCCTCAATAATCGCAACTCCTCATTACCGTTGAATTGATTTCTTCCCGGATAAGTGCTGAAAGAAAGAGCACTGGTGTTCTTCATAGTCCACTAACGAATATATTGCTGAAAGAATTGTTTGACAACATCTAAGACAAAAAATTCATTCATACGAAGAGACAGACGAAGAGCTCAACAAAACAGGTCTCAAATTAAGTAATTTTCAGTTCATTCAGAATTGATTTGTTTGCGTTCAGCTCTAAAGCCAGAAAAGAGTAGATAAAACTCAAGAGACGTTTAGAGCGCATAAAGTCTCGCGAGAAAAGTGTCGGCTATTAATAGATAATTCACTTTTTCTAACTTATTTAGCGGAGAGTTGTCTTATTCGTAAACTCTAAGTCCTCTTCAAAAGCGTAGTTCAAGAGTTTTTCATTATGACTGTTATTTATAACAAACCATACGCTATATGTGCTCTAAATTAGTATAAATGTGTGAACTTATCTATTATTTTCTAGGCTTCGGATAAAAGGCCGAATAATTGGAGTGATGCATTCTTTGTGTATCGGGTTATCCCATTTTCATTGCCATTCATTCATCAATTTGTGTCTGAAGTTTAGTTAACAAAAAAAGAAGAAAAATTTATTTGAAATTTTAAAACAAACACAATTTACATAATATGTAAGATATGTTTTTACAGCACTTCAATTGCAAGTCTATTATTATATAGTTTTGAAGATATTTTATATTTACAAATATCGATAACATTTACAAATCAATTGTTTATGTCATAAATTAGAGGTATATCTGTATAGAAAATTGCGATTCACAGCAATTTTTTAATAATTTCTTCTTTAAACTTATTATTAAAGAGAATGTCATATAATCTAAAAATGAGTGAATATAAGATCTGCTGGTTATGCAAAAAACAATTATAGTCTATATATGAATATATAGTTAAATAAAAAGTTGTATTCGCGCTACAAATGTGTTCCAATTATGTGTGAAAACTTGCTTTAAAAACATTACTTAATCATAACTATCAAGGTTCAACACCAGACTTATAATTATGGTTCGAATGCATTTTTCTTCTAAATATTTTCATCCCTTAAATTGTTTTGAACTTATTTTACATCATTTTATTCTCGAATCTATTGAATTAATAGTCAAGAGATAAGTTTGCAGACAATTGCCATCAATTTCTGCAGACTTATAATAAGCAGTTTAACCCAGCAATTTACTTTTGGTTTTGTTACTCTTCTTTTTCTTAATCAATGCTTTTATTTGACTCAACCATTAAATTATTTGTTTTCTATTCATTTATACAAAATGTTACAATTATTACTATATTTTTAATAATAAGATGAACATTTTCAGCATGTTAGTTTTCACATAAGAAACTCGACTTCAAGAATTATATTTAAGTGACCAATTAGATTAATTTCGAGATCTTCAGCTTGCTGAAATTTTTATTCTAATTTCGTGAATAATTAAAGCCACAAAAAACTCAAAGTTAATATACCCAATCTTTCAATTAAGTAAAAAAGGTCTGACCTCTAATCTAAACAGTGCTTCAAATCTGATTCATATATTTATTACTTTTTCCTAAATTTATTTTAAAAATTTGCTGATTTATATCGAAATGTTAGGCTTCGAGCACATCGGGTATCAGTAATTTTGTTATCTTTCTATTCAATAGAATTAAGAATTTAAACCAAAACTCAATTTTGATTAGTAATGGTATAAAATAAATTCATTTTTTATCAAAGTTTAAAATTTTAATGTAATGTAAAAATAATATAAGAGATCGAAATAAGTTGTGCCAAACAAACAGTAATATGCCTCTCACTTAACTCCAAACTTGAGGGATGGCCACTGGGTAGGTTTTAACTAGTTTAGAAAATTATAAAAATTGTTAAACTTTTACTAAAAAAAAGTTAATTTTTCTAAGCTAGGTGAAAATTTATTTTTTTTACATAAATATATTTCTGATTTATTTGAAACATTGATAATTTTGCTAGCTAACTAGAAATTATGTGTTGTGACCAGCCTTCAATATTGTACTTTGTTATATTTGTCTGCAGTGACCATAATTATGATTAACAACTCTTAATGCTATCAAATTAGTAGAATTTTCTGCATATAATGTTTCACTTAAATAAAAAATTAAAGAAATTGATGCGAATTATTGCACTGAAAGACTTATAACTTATATAAAAACAAATACTTGTAAACAATGGCACCAAATATTTAAAAGATTATTCCATATATTAAGCATTGGATTCTTTAAGTCCATCGAAATACTCCATTAACTGATTGTAATCTAATTTGTCATTACTTTTATTCCAATCTGGGTTTTTGGATCTAGTTACCGTCTGTGACCCAGCATGTGAATTACTTGTCCTCTTAGTTGGTCCAATGCGACGATGAGGTGGAACTGGTGGTGGCTGGCTCAAACCTTCACCTGATAACCTCTTAATTTCATTCAGATTATTTGGACTGCGATGTGGTGGAACCGGCGGTGGCTTTGAGTGGCCGGTAGTATGTCTACTTTTGACATGCTTAGTCTTTCGCGCAGGTATTGGTGGTTGAGTTGATGGAATACAATGACTTGGTTTGGAAGTGGTTCTGCTTGCTACTTTTGGATAACGAGTACTACACTTTTCTTTGTCATTAATCGGTTCAATATCTTCGACGGGATTCGGATTTGTTGTTATTCTTATACTTATTTCTGAGGTCGGAATCGAAACATTACTCAAACGATTGACTGAAAATAGAGTGAATTCAATAATATTGGTCTCGAAATCATCAAATGTTAATATCTAACCATTGTTTGGACCATTTTCTGCAACATTGCCATTGAAGTCTTTTTGAGGCACAACCAAAGTCTGCCTTTTGGACCCAATGGAACTCCTCTCAAGAGTAGCTCTTCCTAACCAGACCCATTCATTAGCACTGGCCACAACTGGTCTATTGCTTGAACCAATCGGAGCAATACGTGTGGTAGTTATGGAATCGGGCGGTGTCTTTACACTACCATAGAACATTCGGAATAAGACACCGACAATAATGATGGCGATTGTGAATATAGCGAAGAAGCTGTATATTCCCACTTCAAGATTGGCTGCATTCAGATGTGGATTACGAGAACTCGATTTCCCGATCATAACGTATTCATTGGAATCAATTTTTGGTTTTGAGAAGAACTGTAAGTCAGCGCTCGGCGTCTGATTATTGCGGTTCGAAGGAATTGCGCTATTCTTGCGGTAATTGAAAGCATCGTTTTGAAGACTTGATGTCGAAAAGTCGACGTTTACGTTCACGTACTTCATTGCCAGCGGTTGCGTTCGCTTTCTTTGACAAGAACTCGACACTTCCAATGATAAGTGCAACAATTGCCCTCTTCCCGGCCCTATTGCTATCACACGAGGATAAGGTCCTGTATTTGGAGCTAAGGCAACGGCCCCATCAAATGTATCGACAGAGAGATCGTAATCAGTGGACAAAACATCAGACAAATCGATGGAAGTGGTGTCAGAAAAATGGAGTTTAATGTCGAGCAACCCCTCCTGATATTGAGTGGTCAACTTATCCAAAAGTGTAGTCTTAGCCATCCATACATTGCTCAAAGGTGTGTATGGTTTAACCTGCAATTCAAGTCCGGCCACAACTTTTACATCCAAGTGAGTGATAGTCTCCTTATCAGAGGCGACGCGAATTTCTTTTGAACCCATCAGTTGGCCGGTAATGGGAGAAATCACCTGCACTTCTGATCGACCGACGCTCAAACCCTCCACAATGTTAGCCCTAAGTGCAAGAATCTTTGGATCGGAAACTCGAATATAAGGTATTAATAGATGAGTGACTCGAATAGAAATTCTGCGGCTTAAAAGTGAGGCCTCTCTGCCTGAGTTATGATCAGTACTAAAAAATTTGGTGTAGAGTTCGACAGTTGTTTGTTGATAACGAGGTCGACAAGTATTGTGATTATCAAAAGAATCGATTTTAACGGTCGACTGTTTAGAATTGAACGAATCGTCACCAATTGATAGTTCGTCTTCGATATCTTGCACATTTTGTTTACGTTTGATTTGCGTTTTCCAACTCTTTATTTGACTCAATTTGTTGTCTTCAACTCTGATATCAATCGGAAGTTCTGGTTTCCAAACAATAAAATTCTTTTGATAGGAAGCGCCGCCATATTTAATCAAAACAGTAGCGTTTTGGTCACCTCTCACTTCACTTCCATCCAAATAAACGGAAGTACATGAGGGTGATACCTTCAGAATCGATTCATCTGCTGCATGACATGAAGATTGAAGAGTGATATCACTGATACGTCCGGCAGCGCTAACCATATAAATACGCATAGCCTGAGAAACCTGTCTACCAGTCAATAGGGCAGTGTTTAACAGTTGGCGAGACTTAGTGATGGCCAACACATCCAATACATTGTCTTTTTGAATATCGAGACGCGAAGAAAGTTTTGCCGATTCTTTGTCGAAATCTTGTTTGACTGCAACAGAACTTTCGGTGACATACAAGAGTTGCCAAACAATTCTTCCGTTTTCATTGATATCGATTTCTTCGTCGACTTCTATAAGCCATGAATAGACTTCTTGTGAAATGGTTTCTAAGAGCTCTTCAGTTATCGATTGACTGTCTTGTTGTACATCAAAGTCGCGCAGAAACGCTGTGACTGTTGCTGTCGTTTGTTTTGAGCTGAGCTCAACACTCAGTTGCCATAACTTATTCGGATGCGACAGTTGGGCGCCGAGTATCCGAATACCGCTTTTAACTCTTAGTTTCAAACTGAAGGCTGCGATCGGATATTCCGGGTTATATGTAAACTTAACAGGAATATAGATCTTGGAATTTGGATAAATTGGTTCTTGCGGTATCAAAATTGTGACCACATTATCATTAGTTACCTCTTCATAACTGCCGCGAAACGGAACTAAAGATACTTCTGATAAATAATTTAAATCTAAAGTATTGGTATCAGTTGTGGTGATAAATGTTGATTCCGAGCACTGGTCGCTATGAGTTATGGCATAATAAACCTTAGCATTGGTCGCCTTTTGTTGCTTTTGTGACAAAACATTAGTGTCTAATGGAGGCCAGAATGAGGCAGGAATTGTGACCTCTGCCAAACAGGCGCCTTCTCTGCTTTTACTCGGACTACAGGTCCCGAAAAGTCTCTCTTTATGGTACTGCACCACTAGAGCTGCACAAAGCGTTTTGTCGATAAAATCGACTCTTGATCTTTGCGTATAGTCAGAGGTATGGCCGGCATAAAAGAGCACTCTTAGAACAGGGTTACTGCGACGAACCTCTTTGGTGACTAAATGTGCGGAAAGCTCTCCTTTAAGTGCTGGTACTTTGAGCGGGGAATTAGTGTTAATGACATTTCCACTGAATGACTCATTCTTTTTAGGACTTAGAGATATATCCGTCCAATAGGAGGGAAATACAGTCTGTCTGACAGTAAGCGGGCCGTAGTTAGCTCTCACAGATACTGAACTTGACGGATGTACTAGAGCGAAATACCTGACAAAGTGAACAGATTTACATTTTTTACATTTGTAACAAATTCAGTACATTTCAAGAATAATCATTTATGAAAACTCTATAATATAGTTCTAAATATTATTTATTATTCTATAGAATCTATACCTAAGGGTATAATACGATATGAATAAAAATATGCATTAATATAACAATTTGTCATTTATTTTGTATTAATTTTTGGTTTGGTATTATATAATACTTTGAGGATTAGGCGAATAATAAAGTTATGCAATCGATATAATAGGAAAGTTTGAAAGGGCAAATATTTTATGAATTATTAATTTTTAATTGAAGAATATATATTATGCTCTAATAAAATCTGAACGGTCATTAATTATTAATTTGGGAAATTGCATTATGTTTACCAGTGTTACATTGGTCATGCAATAAAACCTGGAGGGAATCCTAAATTCTTTTGTTGCCTTTCTTTCTATTTGTAATGTAATGTAATTTATACTTTGAAACAATAAAAGATTGGCTCAAAATAGCGCTCAATTACTTGATATCAGTTAGAGATCCGACAGACTCTGAGTCGAGAGATTTTTCGATGTCCTCCAAAAACAGATTCGATTCCGGCTCTGACTCCAAATCGATATTCAGATGAGCCACACATCTCTCAACTGTAAACACATTACAAGTTTAATGATTAGGCTCTCAATTGAGAGTAAAGTTTAAAATTTAAACAAATTAACAGACCTTTGATGAGAGCAAAGAATGAGAGCAACGATATATACGATATACACTCTGTCCTCATTATGAGACACAAACAAACCAGTCGTTAACCAAAATAATTGCACTCATAATAGTTACTCATAATTAAGTTTTGTTCAATTTTTATGACATGAGTTTGGAGTCTATTTTTAAACTCAAACATTCATTTTGTGGTAAATCATAAGGAATTTCGATTCGAATCAATACAAACAAAGACTATTTATTTGCATTTTGTTATTGATAAGTGAAGAGCCGATACATCTATAGCTTAATCATTGGAGCCTTTCCATAGACTGAGCTCTTGTTTATAATGAGTGTTCACAGCCATAGCAATCGATTGGTCTCTTTTCTGACATTTTCTGACTGCAGTCATCAGATGAGAGGCGCACAGACTCACGATTAGAAAAGTATTGCTGTTGAGTGGCATTTAGGGCGCAAAGCCTTTCTGCCACTCTCCAAATGGCTCACACTTTTGATAACATTCAATCATAATTACAATTACAGACGAATATTAATTACTACTTCATTAAAATTATAATTAATAAATTCAATAATCTTTCACTATTTTAATGATTCATTCGATTTAATGTGAAATTTATGGAAAAGCAATCGCTAGAAAATGACTTATCACTAATTAATATGCACGATTAATCAGACCTCCATTCGGAATATACTTTTATTGTTTTAATCTTGATCAATTTTAGTCATTTCATAAACAAAACGAAAATAAATAATCTAGATCTATTAAAGCATTTGCATATTCCTTTGTAATTGTTTTTAGTTATTGGTAAAATTCTTTTCTACATGACAAGTTTAATAATAATTGTCTATTTATTTGCTCTTAAAAATAAATAAAAAGATCTCAGTTAAGCCTTAAAAGTAGTTATGAATAATTTGAGTCTAATTTGAATGCTAGTTAAAATTATTAACAAATAAAGTAATAACAATTAGAATACGACAAATATTTATTTGAAAATTCATTAAAATTGTCATATCTTTGATCACTTCATATGTAAGTCATATAGAAATTGAAGTGTTGTTCACAAAACAATTGATAAACTAATGGATAACTTTGACAAAGTTTTTATTCGACCTTGAAAAAACATTAATCTCAAACTTAAAAAAAAAGATCCAAAAGAAACCGAAATTAATTGTAGTGATAATTATTAATATTTGTAACTTACAAATAAAAATATATTTTGGAAGGAATTGATTTAATAGTTTTCAGTAAGAAATGTCACAGAAAAGAATTGAGCCTTTAATTAATTAATGACAATCTTTTAACACATTTATAGCAAATTCACAATAACTTAAAAAACAAGTAATTTATTAACAATTTCTTGATTTAATAAAAATGTAATTATAATTAAATATTAATTATTATTCAAATCTCAACTAAAGTTAATCTAAAGTTCAAATAAAACACTTTAAAAGACGATAATAAGTAATATAAGCTCTCAGTCCAGTTAACAATATATGTGTTCCTCTAATCCATACTCATCTCATATGAATTGTGAGACTGTTTTGAAAATTATTACACATTTAAGGGCCGAAACCAATAAAACAAATGAGACTAAGAATTGATTTAAATTAAAATAAAAGTCGAAAATAAAATTAAGAGTAAATAAATTGATAACAAATATCTATAGACTCCTCTCTATAGCACTGTGTTATGGATTCGCGATTAATATATGACCAGATCATTTAAATTACAAAACTTTGAAACAGTTATCGATGAATGTAATCGTTTGATAACATTATTTGATTTATACATTCAGTAATACAGAATATGTTGGGCTGTATTTCTCAACAAAAATAAGATCCAATTATTATATTAAGAGTTGTTAAAACAACTCTAAGTTTTAAATCCACTCTAAGTCTTAACAACTATTATGTCTTTTGTGGCAATCAATTGATTTGTTTCGAAGGTATGGATCGAAAGATAAAAATTATGTAAAATATAATACAATTGAAATTCAGAGACGAGTAGAGAATGCTTTGAATTTCAGTGAATAATAGATTCTCTTAATTGTAAAAAACAATAATTAGAGTTTGAAAATGTGTTGAAATAAGTGTATAAGCAGTGAAGTAGTGCTACGACGGCGACAGTAAGGAGTCGTTCTTAATAAGGAGCTTAACATAAGTGGTCTGAACCGGTTTGTGAATCGACAACAGCTTAAGAGCCTCTTCTATTGTAAACCAATTTCTTCGACGGTCTTAACATCAAAAACAAAATTAACTAAATTTGATTGAATTTTACAAATAAAACGCTTACTCTGAGAGTCTTCCCATTCTTCGAGTTCTTCTGTTACTTGCATTATGAAAACAGATGTCCGGTGTTTTCGCTCAGAATTCTACAAAAATCAATATTCAGTTCAGATAATAATCATTTGAACAATACTTCAAAAGTTCCTAAACATCTGAGGATAACTCCTTTAACGCCGGCCTCTTCAATAGTTTCCCGTATGGCTGCAGCACTCGGGTCTTCATTCGGCTCAAGACCTCCGCCTTCAAAGTAGGTATCAAATAAAATAAAGATAACAATAGTATAAGTATGACTGACCAGGAACAATCCACCGATCGTTAGCTCTACTGCTGGTCACCAGTAATATCTGGAAACAAATTCAATTGACTTTCAATTATATTGAAAACAATTTAAATAAAACATTAGAATTGAATCTAATTTAGTGATCAATTGGATTATTTGCGGAATTTTACTTCTTTTTCCTCCTTGTCTTTGACACAAAGACAGGCAGCCCTCCTCCTGAAGCCCTCCTCATCATATGTACGGGTAGAGTTAGGTTTTTCTTTGACCATTGGATGTACACAATATTGTGTTAACACTTATTACTGTTTGCCAACAATTTGTAGTTAACTCACAAACACTTTATAACAAAACACTAATCAAACAAACGTTTTATTCAATTAATAATTATTTAATGATTTTTAAAAAGAAATATCAATTATTGGCTTAAATATTGAGGAAATTGTTATTTTATTGACACTATTGACTATTAAATACTTTTATTTAAATGGGATTTCAATGGTTTAAAAAAATAAATACATTTAACACTAATGACAACATAATTATATGAATTAAATAAAACTAATATTTAACTAAAAAATATAGTGTTTATGATTAAAATTGAGATCTAAAGTGGTTATAATCATCATTTGTACGGCCATTTACACAGTTGACAAAAACAACTGTAGTGTGAGTGGGATAACATTGGGATGGCATCACCATCACTGCCTGTGCATCTCCTAAGGAGTCTGACATGAGAGTGACACAGCCCTCCACTCCAAACGATAACACCCTTCAGACGAAAGTCTAATTATTTTGGTGTTTAATGCAAACACTTTTTCAATGAACACTTCAAAACATTTCTGTCGATGTATTCATAGGATTGAAAAATAAATCACCGATGCGTTGATGAGCCTTGCAACTTCGACTATTATCTTACAATCAATGCTAAGTTGCTATAGTAGTCCAGTTCTGATTATTTAAATCAATTTTTGATTCACAAGTGAGATATGGAATGAGTTGTTTTATACTAATTGTATTCCTTATGTGTGCAGAATTTCAGAATTGAGTGTCATATCAAATGATTGATTAGATTTAGTTGAATTGATTAACGACAAGTTGCACTTTAAAATTAAAACTAAGTTATATTATGGCCCTATTTATTGCTTATATTCAATGGTATTGTTTTAATGATAGTTTTAAACCAAATGAAATTCATGTCGACGTAAATGTGATAACTGTTGTAATGTTGGCCTCAAATCTAACCTATCGTTAGGTAAGCATCCGATTGACTTTTCATTGATTAAAATTTGATAATACGAGTGATCACTGATCAAGATCTTTCTTTGGTCAATCAATAAAACCTCTTTTAAACAAATTGAGAGCAAAGAAACTAATTTTAAGGCCAAGAATAATAACACTGTTTTTGATAAATGGCATTCAATTTTAATCAGCATTTGATAAATAAAGTCAAAAGTTAAATAAACAATTCAAATGTGATATGAATTCACAAAAAAAACTTTTTACAAGATAACTAAGCCTTATTGTGACGTAGAATAAAATTCTTTGATTTATATGTGAAACACATTCAATGAATAAATATTTTTCATATAAAAAATGATTTAAAATCATTGGTTTCTTTTGAAACTTCTAGTCTTAGCCTACGTTCACAAAAATCAATAACTTATGCGACAAATCACTACTTTATATTCAATTGACTTTTTTTTAAATAAAACACTTTATGTATTTCTTAAGCATAATATTAATCTGTTCATCAAAATTGTGAAGTAAACCATCAAATACTTTATACACTTTTTAATGCACTCAAATTTTTCATATAATGAGAAGTTTCAAATTAATCCTCTCTGTCTAATTTGCATTAATCTTTATCTTAATCTCTGCACGTATTTTATGCTGAGCCTTGAGTTCAAACTACTAGAATAAGTATCTCTTATTTAAGAACAAAAAATGCTAAAAAAATGGTTTTAATCAAAATGACATTGAAGTCAAAATTTTTGAATCTCAAATATTTGTAAAGTATGTTTAATCCATCTATAAATTGTATTCTTGTAACTTTTTTTTTATTAATTTTCACTTTAGTGCTGAAGTATTTTTTCGAAATTTCTGTTTAAATGGCAGAAAACCAATTAACTGAAGACAATGTGATAAGTTTGGAGCCATTCATCCATCAGGTGGGCGGCAGAAGTACTATATTAGTGTTCGATGAGACCATTTGCAAACCTATTAACTCACGAGAGCTTATTTTCTACGAGACTTTACCTCAAGAACTGAAGCCTTTCGTACCTGAATTTCGAGGACTCATTGAAGTAGAGTTCAGTGAGAATTGTGACGGATATCTGACAATCACTGCGAAACCGGTTTCTAATAGTTATAAAAGTGATAGAAATAGTCAGCAAAGGACTAAATACCGAATCAAATTATGTAAACCAAACGGAGATATTCTAATAGAAAATAACGACATATCTTTACCTTATGTCAAAAACAATCACATCTTCGAAGATGGAAGTATTTTAAACGTTGGAAGTAAATTGCCCATACTCACTAATGACACGCTCACTAAAATACATAATCCATGGGTTCTAAGGACCATATCATCGCTTAAAGAAAGCGATAATCATAAGAGAAGAAGTAAAACATTGTTTCTTCAATTATTAAACAATTGATTTAAACTTTAATTTTTAAAGAATTCCTTTTACTGGAGAACCTGACGACTAGATTTCGCTATCCCTGTATTATGGACCTGAAAATGGGAACCCGACAGTATGACGACAACGCCTGTGAGACCAAAATAAGAAGTCATACATTAAAAGTGGCCAAAACAACATCTGGTGCTCTGGGACTCAGAATAACTGGAGTTCAAGTATAATAAGGATTAGGATCTCAACAATTTAATCGTTGATATCTTTGCAAAGGTTTACAATAAAGTGTTGGACCGTTTTATTTGTCACAACAAATATTATGGCCGAACCTTAACTGTCGAAGGATTGGCCAATACTTTCAAAACGTTTCTGCAAATCGAAAATGCCTCCAAAACTGACTTAATCCCACTTTTGATCGAAAAGTTGGAAAAGTTATTATCCATGGTCAAACAATTGGATACATTCCGATTCTATACGAGCTCTTTACTCATCCTTTATGAGGGAAATGTCGACCGATTCGACTCTAATTCAGATTCAAATCTAGTGGACATACGAATGATTGATTTCGCGCATTCCACTCATCAGCTCATGGCTATGGATAGCGCGGACAACAGTGGACCCGACCAAGGATATATTTTTGGCTTAAATAATTTAATTTCACTCTTAAAAAGAATTGGATCAGAAAATTGTAATTTTCTGACCAAATGATGGTTTCAACAATTGTTTTAAATTTAAACTTTTATCACAAAAGACATCGCTTTTAAACATTTAATATATTTATGAAATGTTTTTATAATTGTTATAAATGTGAACACAATTTGCTTTTATTCAAATTATGACATATTTTTGAACCAATAAAAGATCATATATTTAAACAACAAATTTGACTAAATTTCGGATCAAATGAATGAGAAATACCTGAATCGATAGCAAATGGTATGAATAAACGGCGCCGACATTTCATTATACTAATCGCCCGATTTCTTTATCATTTTTTCTTTAATTGTATTTATCATTTTGAGGTCAGTTCTCTGTTCTTCGGGAACTGAATAATCAAGGAAGCTAGTGTAATCATGCAAGTTTCACCAATAAATTAGTCAAAGCATACCATAAGATTGTAATTTCCACCAACCGATTAAAAGTCCCGAAAAGCCGGCAAATAATATGAATCCAGTTGGGATTTTTGGCACTTTTTAACCATGGTTTAAATAAGCAAAAGCATAACCAATTAGTTTTGAAAGTATTATGTTCATTCTTACTTTTGTTTGAGTCAATATTTTAAATAAAGCGATGTTTAAATCAAACAAAATTTGATGCTTTTCTTTGAGTCAAATGTAAACAAAACGCATTTCGTTTGCAAATGAATCACATGTTTGTTATGACAACAAATGTTTGTTTACATTACAAGCATTGCATTCGTTTTTGTTATCATTGATTGCAATAACAAACTAATAACCAGTTTATTCGTGAATTTGCATAAACTTTAGTGATTATCAATTTTCTGACATTTGAATTCAATATTGAGTTGTATTCAATTGAATCAAGGTGACTTTCAAGTACAAAATCATTCTCTTATTTGACTCATTGTTAGACTTTAATCGGACACAAATTTAATTCATTAAAACCTAATCCCAGTTCTTGTAATGAGTGAAACAAACTCCGAAAAAAAAGATTTCTTCGAGAAATGCACTCATTTTCCAAAAATTGATTCAAATGGTATCCAAATGATTGAGTTTCTTAACGCTTCAAAAAGTGTCGTCCAATTCGTGGAACTATTGGGTAAAGCATTTCTTCCCGTAAGACATGATATGAACGGAAATATCGACAAATTGACAAAATTATACGAAACTGAACCACAAAAGTATAAATATTTGGACTCAATATTACGAACCGAAAAACAAACCCTATCTGAGAGTGAATTTCATTTGGGAACCGATGCTCTCATTTGGCTGACCCGAGCTCTCGATTATAATCTTATATTTCTGTCACAACTTCTCCTGGATTTCGAAGAAGGAAAGAGAAACGAAGATCTGAGCGATTATTTCTCTAAAGCTTACGAACAATCGTTGAAGAAATTTCACAATTGGTTCGTTCAACAGATCTGTTCACTGTGTCTATTGTCGGCCCCCAACAGATCATCGCTTCTAAAATATTTGTCATCAAATAGAGAGACAATCGACGAAACTCTACTCTTCTCTGCCATCAAAGAGTATTTGAGTGCTTTGAAGGAAAACATCGATTATATTCACAAAACCTTTACTGATCTGAATATCGATTATTTATAAATTCATACTTTTAGTAAAGAAATTGTCACAAATTTTGAACAATGATTTTATGTGTCGGACCCATCTCTTCTGGAAAGACTCTACTATTAAAAAGACTACAAAACAGTAATTTTCATATTGAAAACTATTTTGACATTCCTTCGACGGTCACAACTGTGGGAACAAACATAGTATACATCAAAGATAACTCCAAAACAATGACAATCCAAGAGGTGGGCGGATCTATGACTGATATTTGGCCTCAATATTATTCTGACAGTCATTCTATAATATATGTCATCGATTCGACAAATCTGTCTAAAATAGGCGATTCATGCATTTCTTTATTCCAAATGGTGTTCGACCCCAATGTCAAGCATTTGAAATCAATTCTTATTGTTTTAAACAAATGTGATGTCAGTTGCAGTTCCAGCAAACAAGAGGTCAAATATCTTTTAATGATAAACGAATTGACAAATTCTTTGCCGAATCAAAAGATTGATGTCTTGGAGTGCAGTTGTGTTACCGGAGTGGGTTTGGATCTTATTCACAAATGGGTTCACTCTAATAATTGAATTTATTTAATAATTAAATAGAATTTAGACACAAATGATATAAATTAGAAATAAGTTATGAAAACAATTTTCAGATAATTTTATTGTTTTTTCGAAGACTGTATTAAAACATTTTAATATAAATTAATCGAATATCGAATGAAAGTCAATCGGAACTGGATTTAGGGTTTAGGAGGGGGTTCGTCACTGGGATTGGCATTAGCGGTGTCGGCGTCTGTAGCTGGACCTTTAGCTCCTGTAGCTCCTGGGCCTGTAGCGCCTTCAGCAGGTGGCGGAGATGCGTCTGTAGGAGAAGCGGGAGCTTTGGCATCGGTAGGAGAGGCTGGAGCTTTGGCATTTGGAGGGGCATTTCCTTCAGCTTTGAGATAAGAATCTTCGAGTACTTCAATAATGTTGGGCCGATTGACTGCTTCGACAACAAATATTCGATCCAAGAGTTGTTTGGCTTCATCTGAGAACTGTTTTGTTTGTGCGAATGCCTTCCATTGTTCATCGAATGGTTGCTCCGATTTAATCTTAAACGGACTCTCTTTGGTGATCATAAGACACATGAGGACACCAAAGCCCCAGACATCAGCCAATGAGGGATCGTATGTCTCTTCTTTGAAGGCTTCGGGGGGCAAATGAGGGTTTTTGTCGTATTCCTTCTTGTGGAGTCTCTTTTTAGGCACAACTGTCTCCATATCTGAGTCCCAGTAGAAACAGCACATATTCATTCCAATCAATTTAAGCTGATTCTCTTTGTTGCAAACAACACTTGAAGGTCTCAGGTTATTGTGAGCCACTCCTATTCCGTGCAAGTATTGTAAAGTTTGTGCCAATTCTCTGAGGGCTTTCTTCACTTCAGTTTCGTCGGGAGCCTCAGCTTTTTTGAACTTTGCATCGATCAGAGACTTGGGTTCGACCTCTTCCATGAATATATACGCCTTTTTGTCAGTCGTGAAGATATCTATCACTTTTACCAGACCTGCATTTTTAGGATCAGAGCCACCTTTGGTGCTGTTGTTGTCAGTGGCCCCTCCGCCTACATATCGCTGCACTTGTAATGAAAGCGGCAAATTCTGGCGATATGGTTGTGGCGTTTTGTCCAGAATTATGACTTTGCACACAATGTTTTCTTGGTCTCCGTGTTTGGCTTTGTATACTTTACTGAAGGCTCCGGACTTAATTTCAGTCCTCATAATTCCGAGGCCTTGTCTTTCAATCATTCCCTCGTCTTTGATCTGTTTGGCGCCCAAATGCCTTCTGATGAGAGCCATCTCTTTCCTCATGTTTGCCCTCTTCTCGAGTTCTTGTTTCTCCTTCTTATGTTTGTCGTGTCTCTCTTTCCTCTTCTGTCTCTTTTCCATCTTCTTCTGCTTCTTTTCCTGTTCCTCTCTTTCTTTAGCCTCTCTTTCTTCTTGTTCTTTCTTAGCCTGTTCTTCACGAATACGATGTTCCTCTTCTTCTTTGCGCTTCTTTTCCTGTGCGGCGGCCTTTTTGGCCGCCTTTTTCATCTGATCTGAGATAATCGGCATTTCAAGGGTTCGTCCAAAAGTGAGTTTTCAATCAATTTTTGACTACAAATCAATTTGAGTACAATTCTGTTCTCTTTTGAATCGTTTGAGTTTAAATCAATTTGATTGTTAATGAGCTCGAGCACAATAATAAACTTTGAAATTTTCAAAAACACATTTTTCTAATCGCATGAAATTCATTATACAATTCATTTATAAGCTGACGATTCTTGAGAGCAATTGTATCCATAAATTAAAACCACCAGAGCCAAAACACCAAAACCTCTATTAAAAGCACAGATTCTTGCAATGTTTTTGCCTTAACTGGATAAAAATTATTGTCACTTTATATTAATTGATATGAAATCTAATGAAAATAAAAATAATCAGGGCACAACCAGTAAACCTGCGAACTCTGTGGCCAATAATCAAAATATTGCTGAAATATCAACAAATGCCATGGTAAACTTGTCTGAAAACAAGCCATCGACGAATAATACAAAGAATAATAGAACAAGTTCTTCTAATAGCTCAATTGAATTCATTGAATTCATGGGACCTGATGAGAAAATCAATATAAGAAAAGTCATTAAATACAAAGAAATTAATGAACAGTATATAAAGGGAGAGATTTTGGGCCAGGGTACATTTGCTAAAGTTAGAGAATGTATTGAAAAGCACTCATTGAAGAGATATGCCGTCAAAATCATGAAAAAGGATTTTTTGCGACGACTCGGACCTAATGTCAGGAGGAATGTCGAACAGGAGATGCAATTGGTTTCCAAATTGAATCACAAAAATGTTATGCAAATGATTGACATCTTTTCCTCTAAGAAAAAGATTTACATATTTATGGAGTATTGCGCCGGTGCTCTCACAGAAATAATAGAATTTGCCCCCGACCATAAACTTCCTAAATGGCAAACACATCTCTATTTTTGTCAACTTATAGATGGCTTAAAATATTTGCATTCGATGGGTGTATACCATCGAGATATCAAAGACGATAATCTACTCATTGATAACTCACATAATATCAAAATCGCAGATTTCGGAGTCAGTTATGTTTTGGATCAGTTCTCCGAAACTGATATAATCAGTGGATATGAGGGCACAAAACTATATCAACCCCCCGAACATTTGGATGAAAAGTATAGCGGCAGTAAATTTGATGTCTGGTCCAGTGGTGTCCTCCTCTTCAAAATGATTTCGGGTTCTTATCCTTTCTTCAATAACAAGGAGGACATAATGGATAAGAAATCATACGATAATCTCAAATACCCGAAACTAATACGAAAAGACAGACAACTCTTGGATTTGATGCAAAAACTATTAAATGTCGACTTCAAAGCCAGAATCACAATAAAAGGCATTAAAACTCATCCCTGGGTTAAACTCAAACATAAAACGGATAATGAAAAGAAAATCGATTTTCCGGCAAAAACTTTTGGTGATATCTACAGAGGAATGACTTTAATGGAAAGACTTCGCGTTAAGTTTGAATATGAAACTCCTAAAAGTTCTGAACCAGAATTTGTCAATCAGGAGGAATATGAAGAGTCTATTAAACCGCAAGACCCCAATGTAAGAACGGATAGGTCACCCACTCAACGACAGCCTAAACCAAACCTTAATAAAAGGCGATACAGATTAGGAATCACTGACTGAAACCTAAAATTATATATAAGTTTACACTATTATACAATTGAATGTATTTCCATTAAATTTTGCAAATTATAAAATGTAATAATGAAAACAATCAATGATTGCACGAAACGTTTAAAATTTATAATTTGATTATTTCATTCAAAAGCTTTTTATACAATACAACGGTTCAAACAATTCTCAAATTTTCTGATACTTCTGTATTTGTGTGAAAATGGGTTGTTTTAAGTCCAAGTATCCAAGACTTGATAGAGCATCAAAGATGAAAAAGACAGCTCTTAATAAGGAGATTACAGATATCAATATGAAATGCATGTCAACTAAAGCTCAACGCACAGCTGTTCTCAAGAGTTCTCAACCTCCTCACAATTTGGTTACGGTTTTGACGCCGCCGTACAGTAATTTCGACAGAATAACAGACAATATTTTTCTCACTTCTGTCGGGGGAATGATTGAAGAGAACGTTACACTGAATCGCATCAAATGTATTATAAACACGACTTTCGAAGCACCCAATTATATGATTGCAGGCATTGAATGCATTAGAGTTCCCGTCGACGACGACCCTATGGAAGACTTAGGTTTTTATTTCACTGAAGTGTCCGACAAACTCAAGGAAATCGAAGAAAATAAAGGCAAAGCGGTAGTACATTGTGTGGCGGGTGTCAGCCGTTCCGTTACATTCATTTTAGGTTAGAATCCAATTGCATTTGATTTTAAACTAAAGTTTTCAATTGTCAGCCTATTTAATGAGATACAAGGGCATGGGCTTAAAAGATGCCTTTCTATATGTGCGACAGAGACGAGCTGTGATTCAGCCAAAGTTTACATTTATGCAACAACTCATTGAGTATGAGAAGAGAATTCGTCGAACAAACACTTCTAAGATAATAGGAATAGATTGGAAAGGCGTTTACGTCAATGTTCCTGACTTTTATGTCCAACACTGTCCGGATCTGATCGATAAAGAAGTTGAGGAATTGAAACATGGCGCCATCAGAAAGGACAAAGTTATGGAAGAATTCTCTGAAAGAAGTATTTTGTGAGACAAAGACAGCAAATATTATATAATTTGAGTTTACTTTTAGGTAATATATAAAGTAATTCAAAGCATTCATAAAATAAAATTAAAAACATTTTAATCGAAACATACAAACACCTCAAACAGAGATTTTGTTGACCTCATCCCTTATCCAGGAGTGATCAGCCAACTGTGCGATTGTTATACGTTTACTACAATTAGGTTCTAACATACGATTGAGTATTTTATACAAGAGTTCAGAGGGTTTGCTTCTGACATAACGCGAGAATTTCCACTTTGACTTATTCTGACACTCAATCATTTCATCAAAACCTAAACTTTCATCAAAGGGATAGGCCTTACATATAACGCAATATAATATTATACCCAAAGCCCAAATGTCAGCTCCAAATGGATTATAGGCTTTCCTTTTACCTGTTCTATTGATCAATACCTCGGGTGCCATATAAGGAATGGTTCCACAATAAACGTGAGACATAACTGTTCCGCCTTTTGATAAACGATATGCGACTCGACTTAAGCCAAAGTCTGAAATCAAAACCTTTTGTTTATCATCGAGTAATATATTTCCCATTTTGAGATCTCTGTGCGCTATTCCTTTCTGATGCATATGTCTAACACCGGCCACTATCTGTGCGAACATGACTTTGGCATTGGATTCAATCAAAGGATGTTCTGATTCACGCATTAATTTGGACAAGGAGTCTCCCGCTGCCCATTGCATCCATATGTATACACAAACCTTATCCTTATCGAAGCTATTGCTCTGTTTAATCATAAAGTGCTCATAAAGTTTAATCAGATTTGGATGACTCGTCCTCTCCATCACAAACAACTCATTTTTAGTGTCAACTCTTTGTGAGCGATCGCTATCATCGGTTAGATTTATGACTTTACAGGCTATGAGTGTGTCATCAGACAGTCTTTTAGCCTTAAATATCTTAGCGAAGCCACCCTTTGCCACTTCACTAATCAGTTGATAGCCGTGTAATTGTATCACTTGTTCTTCTGTTTGGAACTTATTTGAGGGCAAATTATATATAAGTGTTAAGTCATTGGTTGGAATCTGTGATGGACTCGAGGCCTTTTTAAGTGAGGAAGGATTTGGCACCCACTGAGTTCCATCACCAGTACTGGCTGTCTGTCCACTGTTGTCAATTTTTTTCACGTTATTATGCTTGGTACGTCCAGAAGAACAACACAAACCCATTGGTGTTTTATCTAAAATAGTGGTTAAACCTATCCTCAAATTGTGTCAAATCATACAATTATGGTCTAAACTCAATCACTATTTCCAAAACTTTCCAATCAATCATTTTTTTAAAACTTTCCTTTTATTTAAAAAGCGATAAAATCTTAGAAGTTTTGTATTTTATTGCAATAAATTACTTAACATTTTGTAAACTTTTTTAAATGTATCAAAATTTTGTCTGAAAATTGCGATAAAATAAAAATACATTCGTTTATTAAATAAATTATTGAATTAAAGATTTGAAAGGAAGTCAATCCGTAATATAATCAGTCCTTTGAAAGCCATCGCCTTCCGATGCAATTAAGAGGAATAAAATTAACCAAAAAATAGTAGCGAAAACAATCCATTCGTATGTTTGCACACAAATACTTGACGTATTGTTGTCTTTCAGTACATCATTGCATTCAATATCATATTCTTTAAGACTATTGCACTGAAATAAAAAGGAATGAAAGCAATTCTTGACTAGATTCATTTAGATTCTCACCCCTTCAGTAAGATTCTGAGTTTTATCGACCATACAATACAATGGCTTCGAGTTATTGAAGAAGAGAAACCAAACATTCTGTCCATCACTCAAATCGATAACACTTAAACTGTAGAACCAACTCAACGGTATATCCGATAGGAATGAGGGAATACCATACTCTTTGTCAGTAATCTGACGACAAGAACCGTAAGAAGTCTGTTCAATTGAATATAATAATAGATTCTTTGATTTTCTCTTATCTATGACTCCTATCAAAGGGTTGGACTGATTGAAGGTTTTACTCAAAGTGTTTAATACAGGACTGTTTAACGGATGACATGAACCATACTTAAGACAATCCTCATAAGTTTGCGATCGGTTTATCTGAAATTTGCAATTTGTTAATAAATTATAAATTAAATGCTTTTTTATAACATAGCACTCAGAGATTACATCCGTTTCGACTGAAGACATGCCATTCAAATGGATTAAAATCAAATCTTTCTGTTTGAGTGAATAACACATTTGTTTGAAATTATTGATTTGCAAGCAATCCATTGACACAAACAGAAATATTACTGAAATAAATGATAAGAAATTCATTATAAGTACTTCTGATTGAGTCAATTGGCAAATAAACTAGAATTGAATTCTTCTCAAATCACGCGATCATTCATTTCTTAACAATGGATTGATTCAAAAAAATTCAATATTCATTTAGTATTGAAAAGTTGTTTCCAAGTATTTCTGAAATATCAACGAAACAAAAATGTCTGCCGACGACAATGAAAAGATACCTGAAGAGGTCTGGGCCGCAGAAATGGCTGAAGAGAATTACAATCCTCAGGAAGAAGAAAACTATGGCGACGAAGTTGTCCAGCATAAACAAACTCAAGTAACGAAGAAAAACAAAAGGATCGAGAAAACCAAAAGTGAATCCGATAAACAGAAGACACCGCCGACCGAACAACAAACAGCTGAAGCTGTAGAACAACGACAGATAGAAGAATTGGCCAAAATGCTACCTCCTCATCCACCAGAAGAACACGAATTCGGTAATCAAGCAAAAGGAAAGATTCAAGGGTTTGTGCCAATGGCAGAACAAGAAGCAAAAAATCAGCCGAAAGATAATCAAATAGTAGACGAACCTCTCGATGTGTTCGAACAAGAGTTGCAATTATTAGCTCAACATATAGGACAGCCTATCGATGAGTTAGAGCCAGGATTTCCACAGTTTAACAATTTCATGAAACACCAAATTCCGAATCAACCGCCTGATGAAGACGAAGAACAACTTGCATGGGTTCCCGAATTAGGAAAGGCTGAAGAAAAGACTATTCCTCCAAATTTACCGCTTTTTCCTATTTTACAAACTGCCCATAAAAAAGCAATGGAAATACCGTTGGCTATGAATCCAAGGGTTTTAAGACAAGCCTATGAAGCAAGGCCATTTGAAGAACAAGCCATTTTCATGGAAGCATTGAGGAGAGCATTTCCACCGAAAAACATTGAACCGAAGAATAATAACGAAAAAAATAAAGTATTTCAATTTGACGACGAAGACGACATTCCAGACCAAAAAGATGATATTATACACACAATCGAAGCAGAAGAATTGCTAACCCCGGGGATGATATGGTTCAACCCAGAACATGTTGATGATGAAACAATCAAAGAGGACTTATATATTTCACGGCGCTTTGGAGAGGAAGAGGCGGAGTATGCCGAAAGTGTCAGACAAGAAGTTTTCAATCAAAAGAAACCCAGAGGCAAAAGTGATTTATTGAATGCCCTAAAGAGAGGACTCGAGAAACACAATGAAGACACTGAAATGCAAAACATCAACAGATTAATTGACGGCAAACCAATAGAAAAGCCCAAAACCAAGACTTTTCACGGAAGGGCTAACATTCAGGACTTAAATGAAGACGAATTAAGAATTCTGTTTAAAAGGTTTACATTTGAGGGACAACTTATGCTGTCGTTAGCCTCTCCTCTATGGCAACATTTGATTTTCTCCACTTTTGCAAAACAAACATATTTATGGTTCAGTAATGAGGAAAAGAGCTTAAAACGGTACCTGCCCATTGAGGTCTGTTGTCAGACATGTATTAAAAAAATAGACACCGAACCCGTTATCCGAGTCGTCAAAAATTTCTTTTTGGTTCGAATTATTGACGAAATACTTTCGCAAACGACTAATTTGAAGTGTTTGAGACTTCTTCGGTTTGAGTTCAGCCGAACACTAATCGTACGAAAGCTAAAAGAAAACTGTCCCCGAATTACACACTTGGATCTCACCGAATGCTATGATTTCAAATTCGATGTCATCAAAGAATTAGCGACATCTTATCCCCAGATGAAACATTTGTTACTGAGCTCAACTAATTTGAACGAACAAATGCTAAGATGTCTGTTGCAAAGAATGAAAAATTTAGAAACACTGGATGTGAGCGCAACTTTGATCGACGGGACTTCACTTGAGCTCCTTCCCATGAGTATCAAACGACTAGATATTAGGTGCTGTCCTAAGGTATCTGAAAGAAATTTGATTCATGCAATAAAGAAGAAACCTATCAGACACTGGCAACACTTGAAAATTGATGCGATTGCGAACAGAGATCTGTTCCAAGAAATCAGTAATAAAGTAAACCAACACTTAATCGTTCTGGAAGTCAGTGAGTTCGAGAATATGGTGTTGAGTGTCTCTGAATTTCTGCAGCCAGTTCAAAATATGACTAAGCTTCAATCACTCAAATTCGGTCGAAATATTTCTATTAATAACCATCTGTTGACTATTCTTATGACTTCGTGTAAAGACATCCGATCCTTTTCTATTGAATTTAGCGATTATGGGGAACGACGTCTCAGTGATGAAAACTTGAGTAGAATAGCAAATGAATGGAAAAATATCGAAAGGCTTGAGGTTATCAATTGTGTTGCAGTGCAAAGGACTTTTTCTGAATCTCTAACCAAGATGAGCAATTTGACTTATCTCAATTTGACCCAATGTACACGACTTTCAGACGAGTATTTGGCTCCAGCTCTCAAGAATATGTCCGCTGACTGCACATACATAGTGTTAGACAACTGCCATAACTTGGGAAAAGGCACTTTAGATGCCATTGTAATCAAAGCAATGCGAATGGAAAATTCAATTTTGAGGACATCAATGCTTAGATGCAATTTTCAGAACCTCCCATACCTTAAGTCAAAACTATTGCCACAAAATTTGCGGATATCCTATTCGAGCACTAATGCCAAGAGATATGTCACTTTTGATGGCAAAAGAACCAAATGGGGACGAATGACTCAACTGATCAATTATTTGAAAGATGACTAACATTTGATAAATGAATGTTTAAAACAAGTTTTGATTGAATATACTTTTGAATAAAAAAAACTATTTTTTGTGGACTTCAAGAAAACTATATTCAAATGAAATCAATTTTAATGTTTTACTAAAAATTACGAATATATATAATTTTGTTTTCAATCAAAGATGTCTTATTTACCGACCATTTCTGGACTCCTTTGAAAAGAACCGATAATTTCCATTTGTTTGACGTTTTCTTCTTTGGAATCGACGGTCTTTTCTTTCTTTTCAACCGATTTCTCGGTTTCATTGTTGTGGTCTTTGCCGAGAAGTTCAGCGCTTGAATTCGACAAAACAGATATAACCGACTTATTTGAACAAACACTGAATAAGTCAGACTTGTCTTCACTTTCGTCCTTCTTTTTGACGCTTTCTGAGGAGTCACTCGATTCGGTCGAAAAGATTTCCGCAAACTCTTGACTCATATCACTCGAAATACTTGAGACACTCGATTCTGATTCGGGATGTCCGAAGTTCTTTGAGTTCGTGGCATTACTTTCAGTGGAAATCGCCTTTACCTTCAATGTATTCAATGATAAATTTGATCTCAAAGATGGCGACAATTGGGACGTATCCTTACTCTCGTCTTCGGGATCCGTAGAATCTTGTATGGAATCACTCCACCTAGTCCAATCAGTGTCAGCTTCTGAACTGCTATTTACGTCGATGTCGTCATCGAAAGTAGTGGAAGAATCGGAAAGGAAGTCAAAATCATCGGGAATTATATCGGCAGCACTCGTTGGAGGACTCGAAAAATCAGTCAGAAAAGAAAATGACGACACACTTGATGACTGATGAGATCGATTGTCTGCATCCGGTGTCATATCCTGAGTCGAAAGCATAAAGCTTTCGGCGCCAGAACTTTGCGGATAAATTGTGTTATTTGTTGGCCTCATTTTAAGTTTCGGTGAATTTTTTGCGGTCATAATCTGATCGGAAATTCTGAGCACTTCATCGAAGTCAGTAATCGGATTTTCATTGGCTTCAAAGTAATTGGAAAATGATTCGGAAGCTGAAGAATCAGACAAAGATTGGTGCGGCAAATAAACCGGATCATTGATGTCTGGCCAATCGAGTTCAGTAGCTTCTCCTTCTTCTTCGATGTTTGAAAAGTTTTGCAATTCATACGAGTGAGCGGTTTGTGGACTATTCGTGAAGTTGCTATTCAGAGCCGGTTCGTCGATATATGATGTCATTCGAGGCCATTCCGCTGAGCCATAAAGAGGAGGCCTATACATAGGATTGTATTTTGGGGCCAGAGGTCGAGCATTCATGGAAGGGCCTGGTGACAAATATGCATTTGTATCCGATACGCCATAATTGTACTGAGAGTACCGATTCTTGTAAGGCCCAAATGACTGATTATCATATGTGTGAGGAATGGTATAGTCGGCATTTTGTCTCATTTGCAAATGGTTTGGGCGATTTTGATTGGACTGCAATTGGTTTGGATAGTAGTCTTCCACGAAATTCTCTTCTTCTGAATCTTCGGGTTCGTAGTTTGGATCCATTGGATTACTTTCTGGTCTCGATTTTGTATTTTTCAAAACGATTGGAAATACTTTGGAAATATCGAAATTAAAACTTTCTATGAATTCAATTCAAACAAATTTGAATATAATGAATGTCTCGAGCATTGAGTGTTTTGATTAGTTTTTCGTTAATTTTTCTTATATTCACTAAAAAATAGTAATCATTAGATCGAAAATGTTTTGTCTCCAAACTGAAAACGATTATAATTATTTGCTCGATGACAAAAAGTTTATGTTCTTAAAGAGCTACAAAGAGAGGATCAAATATGTTCTGACAAAAGTAGAACCACTTTCTAAATTGATGCAGGATGTATTCGAAAAGGCAGATCTTTACCAAATGAAACACAGAAAAAGCCCAGACATATCTAAATCTTTTCGATGTGAGGGACGGTATCATTTCGAACGCAAACAGTTCAAAGCAGCAAAAGATTGTTTTACTAATGTATGTATAACTTTGCATAGAATTCAACAAAAGTTAAATTCTAAACCAATTAATAGGCAATTCTGACCTCACCCTTCCCGGAGGAGTGCCCTTTAGAATCTAAGGACGAACTCTCGTTGTGTTATGTTTACAGATCGATGGCATTCTTCTTAATGAATAGCTATGACAGCGCTCTTTTCGATATCAAACAATCACTTCATTTCTCAGAATCTGTTCAAACAATTTACCAGAAAATTAATTGCATTTTCTTTGCGAATGAATTTAAACACAATTTGTGTGAATACTTTTATCAATGCATTCTTAGAATAAATACTAAAGAATTTGAAGAAAATGCAAGTTTAGCAAAAGAGAACCTAGAACAATTTGAGCCTATCAAAATTATGGATTTTGATTGTAGACAAAATATCAACGAAGAAAATACTAAACAATTAGAAACACAAGAATTAACTAATCTTTGGGTTCATCCAAACATTGAAATAAAGACTTCGATAGAAAATGGCAGATATTTAGTGACCAAGCACAATATTTGCGCCAATACTTTAATAGTAAGAGAGAGGCTCTCGAATCTCGTATTCTTTGGTCAAAACATATACGAATACTGCAGTTTCTGTCACAAACAAATAGGTGAACAGATTTTTCCCTGTCGTTACTGCGATGAAGTTGTCTTTTGTAGTCAAAAGTGTGGCCAACTGGCAGTGGAAGGCACTCACAGATACGAATGTGGAAAAACTGGTCTTATTTTTCAATTAGGATCCAATGCTTTGCAAGTCTTTCGAATATTTTGTGAATTCGGTTCTAAAACAATGAGTTTTGAAACAAATAGAAAAGCCTTCAGTTTTGAGGAATATATTCGCGAAGAGTCCCAACAAACAAACACTGAGAGGAGTGAGAGTCATATTTTGAATAGATTTAGATTTATATGTGAATTAGTGGATCACAGCGACAAACATATTGAATCTGATTTTATTAATAATACTTTTAAAGCAATCGAAACAACAATTTTTCTCTATTATTGCAAAGTTTTAAATCCGGATACTATTTATGATATCAAATCATTTGTCTCTTTTGCAACAAAAGTCTCCTCATATTTGAATCGAATGTCAAATAATGTTTTCGGTTGGTTTGTCGATAAAGAAGACGATTCGAGTAACGCTCATGTGGCCAATTTCTTATGTCTGTGCTCAGCATTGATTAACCACAGTTGTGATCCAAACATCAATTGGTATTTTGAAGATAATTATATCTGCTTTAAAACAAATCGTTATATTAAAGAAGAGGAAGAGATGAATATCACATATGGACCTCATGAGTTATCTCCTCTAATAGAGAGACAGATCAATTTAAAAGCAAATTATTATTTTGTATGCAATTGTAAGGTATGTTTAAGAAGCATTTTTACTGTTCAGTCTCTCAAATGTCCTGAATGTGGCGGACCCGTCATCTATAAGACTGGAACTGATCTCAATTCTTGTTTGCAATGTAGACAACAATATCAGAATAAAGAAAAAGTTATTAAAAAAGTTGACATTTTGTTAAATAATCTGAAACAAAACATCGAAAAAATGGTCAAGGATATTGATAGAGTAGAGGCTTTAGAATCGGCGAAAAACACAATCGAATTACTTAAAGAATTGGTCCATAAATCGAGTTGTGATCTATTGAAATACATCCGACAACTTATGAAACTTTGTCTGCATTTTTCTGAAATTCAAAGCGCTATCGATCTGTCAAAACATTTGTTGCCTTTAATTGAATGCCTAACACTTGATTCCAAACACATCTTTAGTGTTGTTTTTGATGACTTGTTTTTATTGACTCGAATTTATTACAATTATTTGTTTGACAATCAAACGGAAAACAAGACTGAGTGGGGAACAGCTCAGCATATATTCAATATTACCATTAATTTACTCGAAAGAGTCAAACAGAGAAAACTAAGTGAAGAAATACAAGACTCGGATTCATCGCTCGATAAATGTGTTGAGAAATTGAGTAAACAATTGCAAGAATTGAAAGCAAAAGAAACAGAGAATTTCAATATTTGTCAAACAAATTGTTCTCCTCTTTCAACAAAAACACAATTTTTAAGTGAAACCAAAGAAATCACTTCCATTTCCATTACTTCCGCGAAATCGAGTGATTCGAGCGAAAGCTTATCTAAATTATCTTCAACTGAATCTCTAAAAAATACAGATTTGTCGAGTTTGGAAGAACAAGGTTCATTAAGTTCACGCAATTCTGTTCTGTCAATTCCTTCAACTGATTCCAGTAAAATCTAATCGAAAATAAAGATGGACAAGATAAAACATTGAACACAAAGAGAACAGACAAATTTTTGAGCAAATCTTAAATCGAATAAAAATATTGAATTCAAAAAAGTTGTAAATGATTTTGATTAGTTAAAGTGTCATGATCATTTGTTTTGCTAAATATTAACATCATTTATGTTTGTTTTGCAAAAACATTTTTTTACAAAAAAGCAAATCTTTGGACGAAAGGGAATAACATTTGATTAAAATACAAATAATCAAAATATCACAAAAAGTAAGCGTAAATTATTAAACGAGTAATTAATTAAATTTCTTTGTAATCAGTGGTCAATTATAAACCAAACCCGAACTCGATTTTTATGAGCCCCTACGGCGGCGTTCTGGTCGTTGGCCTCACATTTGCGGCAATAAGTTTGCATCAAATCAAAGTGCGATACCTTCCGATCAGACACAGGTTTCTCGCACGGGTCGCACGACTTGGACATGAGTTGCATTTCACTCCCAAATAGACATTTATTCAATTTATTTATAACATTAGTTTCGGATTAAATAGTTTACGAAATGAATAAATTGTTTATTAGATGTAAAATGGATTCAAAATTATAGAGTTTACACAATTTGATTGTCAACTGTTTTGTGGACTCAAATAACGATATTATCTCTTCGTTTAATTCAATACAATTTGAGTCCAATTTGTTTGTCTCTAAACTCAATAAATGAGATTCAGTTAATTCATACAAATGTCTTATATTTGATTTAATTGTCTTCATCTGTGATATCACTTCATTGTCTTTTTCGGTCTTCAAATTGAATAACAAAACACTGAATAATAAATGATTTGTTATTATTGGTTAAAATGATAGTTAAGTTTTACTCAATTATGGCCTCAAATGAAGAAATTGTAAGAAATGGTTTGAATGACATTTCAAATCCTAAATCAAAGCCTTTCTGAAGTCCAGACTCTCGGCCCAAATGAATGCCATCTTTAAGTCCATCCTTTGATTTAAATAAAAAACAATTTGGTTTTAAATCTCTTGAGTTTTCCTAAATTAAATAGAAATTAAAATCAATACTTTTTGCAAACTTTTGTTCAATTTGTTCCACTCTTTATTTGCAAAATCAAGTTCTTCGTTGTCACTGTTGTCCTCAAAAATATCCGCCATTATTGCGAAAACAATATACAAGATTGTTGAGTATTGAATATGAATGAACTTGATGATCTTTATACCATGTTTACACGATTTATGAATGAAATGTGAGAACTGTGTGACTCTAAAGGTATGAATGAACCGATTGGTGGCGACTCTGAGACTCATCTAATGTTTACTACAAATAATTAAATGTTTTGTGACTTCGCGTCAAAGCTTTGAGTCACAGTTGTGAGCAATTCATGTCATCATATGTTTGCCTCTGAATTGGTTTAGATTTGATTCAATTCACAATTAATTCGTAAATTGTATTCAAATTGTAAAGTATTCTCTCATTTGTTTGCAATCGACTTATTTAATGTTTTAAAAAACAAATTTTTATTATATTTTTTTTGCCATAAAACTCATAAATCAAAAGCTAAGCAATAAATGAATTACTCTTTGGTTTTGTGATAAATATTTAATTAATTGAGTTTTTTTATTGTTTTAATCGATAAGTTTTATATCGATTTTATTGATAAACTAGTTCATTAATATTTGCGTTCAGTATTTAAATTTACAAAATATGTTCGGTATTTAATAATTTGCTGCAAAGTTGAGGGCAGTTATAAGTTATGTCAAATTTCCCAATTATTCGGACCACTCCTCCGCCTCTCGATGTGAATGAGAGCGACGAAGAAGAGGAGGACTTCAGGACTTTTAATTATGTCTCTCCTGAAGATAGAGATATTGATTTTGTTGTTCCGGACTTTACTACAGATAATGATACAGAAGGACAGACTTCCACTTCTGATCTCAAAGATAACACCAATTCTGATGGCAAACAAGATTCTGAAGATAATTATAATAATATTGAATCTCTCGAAGAGAAAAATATCATTTCTTGTGATAATTCATTTGACACTAAAATATTAGAAAAAGAGAAACAAATTAACGAAACAAATGACAAATTGAGCGAAAGTACTGAACTTCAGAATAATAGCCACTCAGAGGCAAATCAAAATAATGCTGATCATAACTTTCACCATGATAACACTGAGACATCACCAGAAACAAAAGATGTAAAAGAAGAGCAGGAATTCTGTGATTTTAATGGCGTTAATATCGATGAAAACAATTTTGATTTTGCGGACTTCACTTCATATGAATCGCCTGAATGTAAGGCAGATATTAAAGAAAATGAGGAGTTTTTTGATGAAAATCAATCGATTAGTTTCTATAAATCAGAGATTTCTTTCGGTGATTTCAATAATTCATCGGATCAAACAGTTTCCGAAGCAATAAATGATTCACAAAATATTGACAACAATTTTAATAATAGTGAAAGTGATGACGATTTTGCGGACTTCGCGTCCGCGCAACCGGTGCTCAATTCTGGCTTCCAGTCAGTCCCAGTCAGTTTCAATTCTAATAATATCTCGGGCCAAAATGAGGTAGATGAAAAAGATGATGGATTTGCTGATTTCACATCGTTTCAAGACAACGGATTAGTTGACAACTCTGTCATTTATTCAAATAATACAACTGAACAAGAATCTGAAAAATTCACAGAACTTTTTGCTCAGGTATTTCCAACTACAGAACCATTCGATTCCGTCGAGAATTCACCGAACATTAGTAGAGATCTATTCAATACCGCAGAACAGAATAGGTTTGCATCTATTTCTTTTAGAATTTTAATTAACTTAGAATCTTTTCTCAACAAAATAGTAAAAGTTTATGGAAACAATTGCAAGACTTGGAGAGCGCGCCATCATTGAAGCTGAAGTGGTCGACCTCTCACTCATTTCAGTTGCTTTTGACGGCTCTTAATATCGATCCACGAAATATTGTAAGTATTAAGAGTTGGTCTGAATTCAAAATCTATTCAATAATTTTGTCTTATTTTTGAATAAAACAATCATTTCTTTGCGTTATTCGCCATTTCTAGGAATGTGTTCTTTTGGATGACTTCTAGCTTTTGTAAGGGCTCTCAATTGCATTCCAGTCTTAATCCAATGCTATACTGACGTATGCTTCATAAAAATCCTCCTCTCCTCACATCCTTTGTTCTCCTTATTTCCGAAATCATTTTACAATTTATTTGTCTTTAATACAAAAATATCAATAAAATTATTAAAACATTTTCATTATAGTTGAAAAACCCATCAGTGCCTATGTTTGCCTCAGGACTTGGCTATGTATTAGAGCCCACTAAACATAACTTCAGCGATGACTTCAATGATGAATTAGAATCAGAAAATACCAATGGCTTGACTACAAGCTCTATACCTCCGGTGCAGTTTGATTGGAGCTCCAGTGGACTTACAAACCCATTGGAAGTCAATCAAAAATCAATGGTTGCCTTCGATTTAGACTTTTTTGTCACTAATGATGACATCAAGAATACCAACAAACAACCCGGTATTTCAAGTGAGGAGTTTATGACAACTTTTTCCATTAGTTTTATCTAAAAATTTGAATTCTAATCAATTGTTTAGGTTTTGAGGACGAGTTACTGAATGGCAACAATCATATCAATTCAGAATCCAATCCACAAGTATTGGACAAAAATAAAAGTAATTTAATGGAACAGATATTGTCGTCTGTGGGAAATGCCATACCATCGCCGCAAACAAATTGCAGTCAAGTATTGAGCGCTGAAGCACTTCAAGTATTGGACGAATTGCCGAATCTGTCATTCCTGAGGGCAAAAGTATTAATGTTTCCGATAAATATCAAAACAAACCCATAAATGAACTTAAAATGAATTAACAAAACATTCCAAACACTAGTCCTATATTTTGTACATTCAATGCATTTATTGTCGCCTCAAATATAGCTTTCAATTGAATTAAATGAGAAATACGTAAATATTAATGTAATTAATTGAATAACAAATTGTATTTATAAAGCATTAAAGAAGTGCTTATTTTTGTGGATTGTCTTCGTTTTGTTTGTGTGGATCCAATGCATGAAATTCAAACAATTTCTCTTCAATTCGTTTCATAAGACTTCGGGCGTCATTTGTCAGACCTTATTGTCAGCCAAACAAAAATCAATTTTAAATCAAATCTTTTTAAAACTTACAGATTATTTTATTCCTCGCGATTCTGATCTGATGGATATCGACATCGTCTCGAGGAAAGCCATTGGCGTCCACTAACGAGTCATCCATTCCTACGTTTTGCTGTCAATACATAAAACATAATAACACTCAAATAATACTCATTTGGATGTAAAATATTTACACTTCGAAGAATGCTTTGCCACTCTTTGATGTCATTTTCAATTTTAGTTCTTTGAGCGTTCAAATCGAGCAATTCTTTGCGCAAAAGTTCCCTTTGCTGTGAATTGTGTGCTGTGCCAACATTTGCACTCATTTCTCAATCAACTCTTAAGTAATCTCAACAAAAATCGGCTAGAAATCAAAGAAAACTCTTGGTCAGTCTGACAATGAGTGTGCAAAATTTACTTTTGAATATCTGGTTCGTAGAGGAGAGCACTCATCCACTAATTCATTCAATTTCTTTCAAATGATTTGTTTTTGAAGAAAAACAAACTGACATTTACTGACATCTATGAGTCGCCAAACATTTTGTATGTTTTGTTGGCGCAAAACAATACATCAATGCATTCATACATAACGTCAATGCTTTCAAAGGGAACTTAACTAATGAATGAAAGTTGTGCTCAAGTTATCAAAGCATTGGTTGAAACGGACCGAAGTCTGGAATACATTTATGATGAATGAGGGAATAGGAGGAGTCGTTAGTTAGGGTTTGGGCGGAGACACAGCCTATTGGGAGAGTTGTTTGCAGTCAGCGATTGATTGCAAGAAGTGTTCGTCTCTTTCATTAAGACATTCATTAAGTGTAGTAAACATTAAACACATTAAATGTGTATTCAATGCAAACAAAACACAATTCAAAACGTATTGATAAGTGAATTACAGACAATGTTTGGCGGAATGGGTTCTGGTCTGGAGTTGTGTCGGGTGTGGTTGTAGTAGTGCTGTTGGAGTGACGGCCATTTCAATTGGATGTAATTCATTTCACTCATTCAGATTGACATTTGCTGACAGACAGTCACTGATAGCGCTGTCTCTTCGCTAAACCTCTCATCCACTCAATAGGTATGCAAATGAAGCTATAAATAACTTAAACAATTGTCCATGCTCACTAATGCTCACTACTCACTGCTATTACTTGCAATCAAATTAAGTAATCGCCTCTTATGTGTGATTCATAGCTGCAAATCGTTTGATAAGATTTGTTGCTTTTCTTTCTTTCATTTCTTCATAACTTTGGTTTGATATACAGTTTAAACAACTTTTTCATTAAAATGTGTCTCCAAATATGGAATGTTCTAGCTGCATTAGTCAACAATTTCCCACTGATTAAGCATTTAAATGAATTTTAAATCAATTACTAATAAATCATTTGTCAAATGTATGAATTGTGTAACTTTTCTTTGAATGACATCCTTTCAACTGATGTCTTCATTTATTAAAACTAATTTAATAGTCATTCAGTAAATTATAAGTTTGTTTTCGCAAAAATCATAACAACTTAATAATGTTTTTGTCATTGAAATCAAAATTAGAAAGTAATCTAGGCATATTCATTTGAGAACACAACTCACAAAACATTTTGATTCTTTAAAAAAATATTTTGTCTTCTTATCAAAGTATTAGAATTGAAATTACTTTTATTCAAACTTGCATTGGTTTGTTTGATCTAGCATAATTGATTTCTCACTACAAGTTATTACCTTAAGGCCTTATTTTGACAAAGTTATCATGATTATGTTTATTCTGCAACTGTTTCTCGTTAACATTTTTTTCCGTTTGGAAAACTCGTTAAGCATTTATTTTATTGCAAGAATAGTTGGAATATAAATTGCATGTAATTAAGCCATAAATCATTTGAAAGTTATATAGTTGTAAAGAAAATTCATTTTTAATTAGTTATTAACTAATTTATTATTTATTGAAAATATTTTGAAATATATGTTTCGTTTATCAATCGTTCGCAATATTAAGGCAGACATAAAGAGTCGCTTCTCTTTGATATATAATTTGATGTTTACTATGAAATCGATATCAAATCAAATGTTTTATTTTGATTTTACACTAATTATGAATCAATTAGTCATCGATTAACTATTCGTAAATTGATTGTAAAGCCGTAAAAATTGATTTTTTATTGTATTATAATTTATAACAAGTTGAAAATTAGTTTCTAACTTTCAAACATACCGTATTACCTCGAAAAATGTGGCATGCCGGTATAATTATATTTCTAAAATTGTATCTATGGTCCTTACCGGCATGCCGGTATAAACGAGGCGCAATAATTTTATGAGAACACAT
>JAQGCS010000066.1:0-39761 GCA_034702105.1 Fuscozetes fuscipes
TTTGGGATCAGATTAAAGACAGAATATATTCTTTAGAGAAGAATGAGTTGGCCTTAGGTTTCACTCCAAATGTATTATACTTTATATGATAAGAGATTTCTTAAACATTTTTAAAACTTAGGGAACGACGACTTACTTCTCGAAGAACTGCACCGAAGAGGACTCAAAACTTGTCAAACAATTCATGGAATTAAATGTTAGTCTAAAATATGTTTAAATTTATTTTAATTTTTGTAAATGCATTTTCAGAAAATCGAAGCCTACAATACCCGGGTATTCAAAGACACTGAAAGTAATTCCTATGAAATTAGATTCGCATCAGTGCTGACCGATGCTGACAGAGATGGCGGCGATTATCTTCAGCTAAACTCAACTGATTTTAAAGGATCAAAGTTTGTCTTAAGTCGTGGCGACTATTCTCCGATTCTTAAGATAATGAATCGTTTTCTCATCGAAGCGGAAAAGAATGCACTCAATGACAACGAAAAGCGAATGATTGCCGAATATATCCGCCATTTCCTCACCGGTGACCTCAAGAATCATAAGGACGGCTCTCGTTATTGGATCAAAGATAAGGGACCGATAGTTGAGACTTATATCGGGTTTATTGAGAACTATAGAGATCCGGCCGGAATGAGGGCTGAGTTCGAAGGTATGTCTCCTTATATATCATAAAACATATAATTTTGTTTAAATTTTCACTGATTTTAGGCTTTGTTTCGATTGTAAACAAAGAGATGTCAAAGAAGTTTGAAAGTCTTGTGGGAAGTGCTGCCTCATTCCTACCACTCCTTCCATGGCCCAAATCACTCGAAAAGGACCGTTTCCTTCAGCCGGACTTCACATCTCTGGATGTGCTCACATTCTCGGGCTCTGGAATTCCTGCGGGAATTAATATTCCAAACTATGACGAGATTCGACAGAATGAGGGCTTCAAAAATGTATCCCTGGGGAACGTCATCACTGCCTCATTCAAAGAGCCCAAACCAAACTTCCTAAGCACAGAGGACGCAAAGATAATGGAAAAATATGCGGTGCATAGCTTTGAGGTATGCAAATGATTTATTATATCAAATGATGTTATAAATGTTTGCTCTGAGCACAGGTTCAGGTGGGACTCCACGAACTTTTAGGCCACGGAAGTGGAAAACTTTTGAAAGAAGAAGAAAAAGGGTTTAACTTTGATGTCGACAATACATTGAATCCATTGACTCAGAAGAAAGTCGACAAATGGTATAAATGTGGCGAAACGTATGACTCAGTGTTCACATCACTGGCCAGTAGTTATGAGGAATGCCGAGCGGAATGTGTCGGACTCTACCTCTGTCTCGACCCGACTGTTCTTAAGTGAGAAAATTTGTTATAATTCTCAAAATTTAATCATAAATTTAATAATTATTAGAATTTTCGGGTTTACCGGCGCTGAGGCCGAGAATGTCATTTATGTGAATTGGCTATCAATGGTTCATAAGGGTATCGAAAGTCTTAAGATGTATAACCCGTCTATTAAGAAGTGGCTTCAGGCGCACAGTCAGGCCCGGTATGTCATTACTCGTGTATTGCTAGAGGCGGCCAAAGATTTGGTCACAATTGAGTTTATCGAGAAGTCACCAATAGATGGTATAATTCATTTTTTTTATCAATTTTTGATTTACTAATTGATTTATAATTTAAGGAAAACCGGATCTTTTGATTTCTTTCACAAACGATCAGAAACTCATTCAGAGTAAAGGGAAGGAAGCGATCGGTGCTTTCCTATTGAAACTACAGGTCTACAAGTCGTTGGCAGACATTAAGTCAGCGCAGGATATGTTCGACAAATACTCTGAAGTGAGCGATGCTTTAGAACACCCGTACCTTAAGTACCGGGAGGTCGTTATGGAGCGAAAAAAGCCCCGAAAGCTGTTTGTCGAGTCGTCCACTAAATTATCGAACGGAAAGGTTTCGCTGAACTCTTATCCGTCGACTCACGAGGGACTCATTGAGTCGTTTGGCTCCCATTTCGAAGACGAAGACATCGATGAGATAATTGTTGATTTGTATCGAAAGGATTGCAAACATTTCATATGATTTTAATCTGATTTCTATTTTGTTATGAATTATATATTCATTTATAAAATCTATTCTAACGAAGAATATTTTGGAATAAAATAAAACAATTTTAATAAAATTAAAGTCAATTAACATTTTACAATTTCACTATTTATTGCTGGTTAATTCTGATTAATCTATGGCACACCCAGGTACTCCAGGTATAAATACGGCTTGCACGAATAAAATTGTAAACTATTTGACGAATCAAATCAAACATTTAAAAAGTTTATTATAAAATAAAAGCATTTAAATTAAATGAAGTCTAATTAGAATTTAAATAAATTATCTAGTTTTAATTTATCCTAGCTATTAATTGATTGTCTTCTTTGATCAGATCCGCACACTTCTCTCCGATCATAAGAGTGGGTGCGTTTGTATTTCCGTTTGTCACTAATGGCATAATAGAGGCGTCACAAACCCTCAAACCTTTGAAGCCTTTGACTTTGAGCCGAGGGTCGACAACTGTGTCCCGTCTTTTGAGGTCTCCCATACGACAAGTGCCCACCGGATGATAACCAGTGTAAATCAATTGTTTGATATAACAAATTAAATAAGAGTCACATTCATATACATATTGTTGATTCGGACAGAATTTACAGCCAGGTATCGGTTTATGCGGTTCTAAATAACGAGCAATAGACGAGCGCTCGTAGAAGAAGAATAGAAACTTGGTTATTTCTAAAAAGTCCTCGAAATCCTGAATATCAGTTAAGAATCTTGGATTGATTTCTGGATAAACGAATGGATTGCTTGATAAAAGTCTGACGTAACCAAAGCTTCGAGGTATTTGTAATATAGCTTGAGTGAAAATATAATTCTTGCCATAAAAGTCATTATAATAAAACTGCCATTCACGTTTTCGGTCACCAAATTGGTATGGACCAAACTCATCTAAGTTGAGTGGAAATCTGAGCAGCGCAGCCTCTTTGGCCACATTCGGCCAATTGTTGTCTTTGTTGTTACGAGTGCTCACATATGTTATAGAATTGTAATATTCGGCCAAAACTCCCGAATTGTTGACATAATATTCGTAGAGCTTCTTCACTGTCATATCCGGGTCTCCACTGATTACTAAGTCTTGATATTTATCTTTAATCAAGAAGTTAATGTTCATCCCTGGGTGGTTTTGATGATTTTCTCCAACTGGTAAATCCGCTTTAACAGGTATCCTAAAGCGTTCCAGTTGGGTTCTGGGTCCGATTCCTGATAACATTAGTATTTGTGGCGTATTTATTGCACCTAGTTCAAATTTTAAAAAAGAATTAGCATAAAATGGGGTTGTGCAAATATCATACCCGCACACAGAATGACTTCGTTGTGAGCCCACACTTTATAACTCTTCCCATACTTAACAAATTCGACGCCATTCGCAACGTTCTCATTGAATAAAACTCTAGTAACATGTGCCCTGGTCATTATATGTAGATTTTTGGGAAAGGGATTCGGGTCCAAATAAGCGTTAGCTGTGCTAGTGCGCACACCTCTTAGGCTAATCATCGCTTGTGCAATTGCAGTTCCTTGTTGCACTGGTCCGTTTATATCTGTGTTACCAATTCCAATTTCATTTAATGCTTTCTGGTGAATTCTCATTAAAGGATCTGGATCATTCCAAGAAGTTATCTATATTGAAAAAGGAATTCAATAAAAATAAAAATAACAATAATATCCTAGTTCAAAACTTTTTCTAATAAGATCTTTAATAAGAATATTAATTTTGAATGAGTACCTCAATAGGACCCGTGGTTCCATGAAGACCATTGGCTATAATTCGTGGGTCAGTATTCTTCTCGTATTTGACAAAATAAGACAGCACATCCCTATAACTCCAACCAATGGCACCGAAATCTCTCTGCCATTGATCGAAGCCTCTCATATTGCCCCTATTGAAGATCATAGCATTGATGGAAGAGCTGCCTCCCAACACATATCCTCTATTTTCAGGTATGCGTCCATTAACAAAAGCCAGGCCCACAAATTGTTCTGCCATGGTATAGTTCCAGTCGTATTCCGAGTTGAAAAGAGTCAAATATTCAATGGGTATATCGTTGGGTATGCCATTAGGAACTCCAGCCTCCAACAGGAGTACATTTATGTTAGGGTTTTCGGCTAATCTGTGGGCAACTATACCGCCGGCAGATCCCGAGCCCACCACAATAAAGTCATAGTAAGTTAAAAGTGTTTTGCGACTACTATTAAGTCGGTGTTCGTAGTCTTTCTTCAGAATAAATGATGCGATTGTCAACAGTTTCAAAGTTACACTGATCCTATTGATGAACATATCAATCAAAATTCAGAAGAACAATGAAATTTAGTAAAGTATTCAAAACCACAAAGTTTGGTGAGCTTAATGACTTATTACTTATTCATTAGACAGTTATTGAAGCATTCATAATTTATTAAATTAATAAACAGTTGAAACTGTTCTTGATTATATCTTTCAAATGAAACATTAGCAAAGTGAGCAGAAACAAAAGTGAAGAAAAGGAAATGAGTCGATTTCAAATGACCGTGTCATATTTAATAAACACATTCGTAAAATCTGTTATTACAGGCTTGATCAATTAACATACATATAGTTTTGTGTTAAAATCTAGGTTTAAATTGAATGCTCACATATAAGCTTAGGTGAACTAATAGCTCAATAATTGTTCTTTAAGTATTTCAATGGTTTATGAAAGATTGCATGAATCAAATGAACTCAAATTGCTTAAGATTTTTTTCAAGATCATTCGCAACATTTTTCAAATAAAAATAATTAAGAGTTTATAAGGTAGCTCAATTTGAAAATCGAATTTTAAAAAATTATAGTCTTTATAAATCATTTAATGAAATTGAATTAAACTATGAAATTACACCTCATTTACCACATTCACACTTAATTTTATTTGACTTAAGACTTGGTCAGTGGTCTAAAACCATGAGTGATAGTATGGGACAGGCGTTTTTATGATTTCCCCTTTTTTTACACTTTAGAACCTGAAAATCATTTGGCGGAAATTTTTTATTTTTTATCTAAAATTATTTTACAGTTGAGTTGAATAGTGTTTAAGTATATAATTATATTTTTTCCAAGAAAACTAACCTTGTTATTACACATTATTAAACTATTTAAGATCTATTATCAATCAATTTTTTTTTATAAATGTGCGAATTCCACACTTTGTTATCAGATTTAAATATGAATGACTCCATCGAAAGAATTGTCAAATTTTTTAAAAATGAAAAAAATGTCCCAAAAGTTATCTTTGAAAAGAATTATTTGACGAATCAAATCAAATATTAAGAAACTTTATTATAAAACATTTAAAGGAATGAAATATTATTAAATCGAAAAAATAGTTCACTCTTTGAATAGAATTAAACAAATTATAAATTGAAAAATTGTGAAATATTTTAATAGATTTAAGTGAACTCTAAATAAATAACTCACATATTATTAGGTATTCTTCAGCATAGACTTGATTGGACACGTTTTGAGCTTTCAGGTAAATGACCCCTCTCTTAATGGTCCAAAAGATTATCCCTGTTTGCGATTAGGCTGTAAAACACAGAAAGATTTGAATGAATTCCTTAACTCCAAAATAGATTAAAAATTAGTTAAAGTTTTGATTCCAAGTTTAAACCATAACCTTTTGCTGATAAATTATATTCTAGTAAATATCAAAATACTTTTATTTATTATTATAATTCAAGAAAATATGTCACAGATTTTGGTCTTGCTCTTTTTAATCTTTGCATTAATCATTGTTGTCAAAAGTTTGGAAAGACCTCAACGTAGTAGGAGGCGCGGACGTACTCTCTTCCACGAAGACCAAGATGTTCTCATTACAATGATTATAGTTTTCCCCTTTTACTTTCCACTTTGGGAACGTTTTTATAACACTACTATCGAAAAGGGGTCTGATGTGGCCTTAGCTGAGTTCCCGCAGCTCCCACCGGGAGGTCTAACACCCTGTGGGCCATTCTGTAGAAGACGAAGATTATTAGAAAAAAGAACTGGACGCACTTTTCAATATGACGAACAACTAGTATATTTTTTGATTGAATTGATTGCCGCATTTCCGGTGCCGATTATACCCAACCCCTATGCGGCAGCCAATCGAAAGCCAGTTCGTACGAATACTGATTTCAATGCATTGCCCGGTTTAAATGGACTCAGAGAAGTAGCAGGTATAAATTCCATTTTACTAAGCTAGACAAGTTTGTTTTTTTTAATTTTGAATGAATCTCAATAAATTTAATTAATTAATCAGGATTGGTTAGTAATATGCTTGGAATCAGTCAAGATGATGGTTTGGGTCCTATTGGATCCTCTAGGCCAAACATACCACAAAGTATCGATAATATTGGAGTGCCTAACGGTCTTTATGGTCCAAAGTCACCGAGATCCATAGCCTTCGAAGATATATCACCAGATAATAGAGCGCAGGCATCCATACCTAAAATCTTAAATCACTTAGAAAATGGAGATAAAAATCAAACAAATCGAAGAAATCTATGCTTTTCTTCAAATGTGGACTTCAGGTCGAGCCGTAGTATTGAAGAAAATTGTTTTCTAAGCACCAAAAATAGCCGTATTCTCACCGCTTATGAAACGGTAACTCTGGACAGAAAGAGAGGCATTTCAAGCCTCAAACTCAACTGGTCTTCTTTGATGTCTACAGTGATCTGCCATTTCACTGAATGGTATCTCAAGAGAGTAAAGTTCTTGGTTCGAAATTTCTTCTTGGGCTCAATCCGAACCATTTGCAGTAATACCAATTTAATTCTGTTTTTTACTGTATTTCAAAAGTATTGCAAATGTCTTATACTTAAGAAACTGATCTGAAAACACAATTATTATTATTATTATTATTGATGCCATAAAATACTCAATTATTGTATTTGTAAATAAAAATTTTAAATAAACTAGTACTTTAGCTTTTCAACTAGAACCACTTCATTCTTCTGATAAGAAAACCGTTTATAAGTAAGCTAAAATCAGTGACGACCAAGATACTCCAACTTGAAAATAACAATAAATTTTATTGAAATGACATATTAGAAGAATAATATACAGATTAAGGGTTAAAGAGATAATAACTGGATTCAATTTTAATCAACAATATGTGACTATTCATAGCTTATATGTGTCTTTAAATGTGTTCTCAAAACTAACAAATCGTTGAATCTTTGATCACATAAATGACATTTGAAGGGTAGGAATAATCCCTTTCGTGTGGTTATCTTCTTTTTCCTTTGTGTGTCCAATACAATAATGTTTGTGGTCATTTTGGTGACACTTTGAGGGACAACCAATGAGTAGATCCGAGGCGAAGATATCTGTTCCATTCTTTGCTGACCACTTGTTGGTAGTCTTTGCTAATTGATGTTAGACTTTGCGGGGTATTTGTAGTGTCGGTAATCTTTCGTTGACTTCTTAAATGAAATGAAATGTTTGGTGTAGTGGAGGTTAAAACAACCTTGATGGCTGAAAATTTTGCCACAACCTTTGAACTTGCACACAAACTTGCCTCTATTAGAGTTTTGATCACTGGTTTCTTTAGATAATAGAGTCGACAGTTCTTTGATTCCGTCCATACTTTTTTACGGATTGGATATCTTCTCAATAATGATGTATAAGTGATGGAAGTGATGGAAGGGTTCACTTTTTGTTAACAACTTATGCATCGAAACATAGTTTGGTTTTGTTATCTATTTTCGATGCGTTTCACAGAACTATTATTTGCATTATTGGTAAATATAAGTCATATTTGTCTATAAATCAAATTTGAAGCTATGAAGCATTGGATCAATTTTGAATATAATATTGCATTGATAATTATTTTGACTTTAAAGCTAGAGGCTTTATAAGGGTATTACAGAGCTGGGACTACATGTGGGTGCCAGTCAGCCATAAAGTACACAATAAGTTAATCTCAAATCTTATTCCTTTGGAATTGTAAAATGAAATGCATTTTCCATGTTGTTTGAGTTCTTTACTTTATGGTTGAACTTGTTTTAGTGCAGGTAGATTGACTGGCACCCACATGCTGTCCCAGCTCTGCTTGGTAAACTTAACCTTTGAGTGATATCAAAATAAAAGTTGTCTGAAAACAAATGTATTCCCAACTTGTGTTTTATAATACTCGAAATATATTCATATTCTTCAAAGAATTATCGAAAGCAGACAATAAAAAGTATTCACAAATTCAAACGAGTTATAATTGCAAAGTATGGGCTAAGGATAGGCATAATTGGTATGCATATGTGTAGCTCTACCCCTAATCCCACCACTAATCCCAAGAGAGGTACAGATAATCTTAAAAAGTTAGTGAACTTTATTTCAATTCAGTGGACAAACAAAACAACTTTCAATTGTATGATATGTTGAGTGAAAGAGAAAACCAGTTGATTCCCAAAATGATTTGGAACCAGATCACAATTCTCTTAATATTAATATTTTTGTCATTATTTCACTTAAATGATTCGGAACTTATTGAAAATGATGGACTGGAACAAAGTTTGTCACTTTTTGAACAGCATTTAACAAACAGATATTCGAGTTTAGATAAGTTAAGCAATCAATTTGAAGGAAGAGCTGGTTTTGGCAGTAATACCCTAGGTGCTATCGACAATATTTTTGGTCAATTTTGGCACTCATTATATCTGAATCGCGGTTTTAATTCCTCGTTTGTTTTGCTTTTACCACTCTTTACGATAACCATTCCTGGATATGGAAGAGGTATTGAGAACCAGACCCCACTGTCGGCACTGAATATTGGTATGAATTGAAATCAAACTATTAATTTGCAAAAATTTTAAAACTTTTTATCCTCAAGGGAATTTGGCAATTTTTGGGATATTAGTGTTTGGAACGATAGCTTTATGGGCGCCCATCATTTACCCAAACTTCTCATTCGGTACTCAAGAAATTCCAGCAAGGAATTTTAAACACTGGGAAAGTATCACAGAAATTATGGCAAAACGTTTGCTGCAATTAACAGAACAGATCATAGGGCGAGTCCTCGAAGCGGAGGACAGGGAGGCAAAAGTCAATAATTTTTTAATAAGTCGTTTGCATTCAATCGTTGACTTTCTGATGAAATTCATGGACAAACTTCTGGATGATTTACCTGAATATCCTGGTCTTCATCCGCAGCAATGCATCAAAAGGTGTATTTGTGAGTCCTATAAAAGGCCCGACAGATATGGAAGAGTCGGTAAAATTGTCAGATTTTTGTTTCGGTGAGTTTAGAACAATAAAAAGTTAGTCTTTTTAATTGATAGTACAATTTTGTTCGCAGACCATATCGAGAGACAACAAAGAATATAAAAACAGTTTCCAAATATCGTTTGGCAGCAAATTATGGCATAAAAGACAAATCTGTTGAATGCGGGCATCGTTTCAATGGATGTGAACTGAATTTTATTCATTTAATACATAATGCAATTCAGTTCTTATTTTAACAGTTGTTTACTATTCTGTATATTTTTTTCTTTTCATATTAAACATTAGTTCAAGTCTAAAAAGTTACCTAAGTTTAAATTACCTTGAAAACTTATTTTCCCTCATATCTGCCTCACACACCTACACATGTAACAGTTTTTGTGAACAATTTACATAATTGCTTTGTTTGTAAATATTGTTCATAATAAAATAAATTTGTTATTAGTTCGAGTCAATGCCGAGTAATTAAATATATCAATAGGTACAGATTAATTAATCTTAATAAATTTGAAAGTTTCTGACAATTACTTTGAAAATTTAAGTTTTAATAGTAATTGGGGTTTAATTATATACAATGTTTTATAACGTGTTTTATGAATGGCTTAATCTGATGTCCATATTGTGTGTGAAGTACACTATAAACAAGTTATTTAAAACTGAATTAAAATTGATTTTAGTCAACAATTATGGACACTTTGGCCACGAATTTCGCGATGGCTCTCACGGCCAAAGACCAGATCATTGAAGAAAAGGACAAAGAGATCGAAGATCTCAAGAAATTAGTGGAAGAGTTGAAGAAAGAGAAAGAGTCGGAATTTAGAGACAAAACTGAATTACAGTTAAAATTGGATTCACTTATAAATAATAGCGATGACAGACACTCAACCGATTATGAGGTGAGTGCTGGTCAGCCCTTATTCAGTTACTCCGAAGATTTGGATGCATTGGAGGACCACTTTGACTACACATCTATTAGGAGGTCCAGAAGGAAACGCCGCCCAAAAAGGGTTCGTCACATGTTTTGTTAAACCTTTTTTTGGCACAAATTTTTTCAAAAATTTTTGGGGTTTTCCTTAAATGATATCAATTTTGAAGTAGAAGTGAGTTTTCAATCAATTAATTACTTGTATTGCAGTTGATTGAAGTGACAGTCCTCCCGACCCGATCGCCTGTATTAGATGCGATCCCAGGTCAGCCTCGAAAGAGGGGTCGGCCCCGAATCAAACGGGAAGAGGATTCAATAGAAGAGGAGGCGCAGCACATCACTGTCATTGAGGGCACAGTCATCGTAAACGACGGACAGACAAATGTTATAATAGGTGCCAATAATGAGAGAGAGCCGGGCGTTAACGGATTGCCTGATTCAGAGCCCTTACAGACCACTAAACCTAAAAGAAAATTCGCCCACCAGTGCGATTGGCCTGGCTGTGAGCGCAGCTTCAGAAGGTTTGGCCACTTTTAGGCTAATGTCTAATACTAATGTTGTTTTGTGGAATAGACCGGCATTCCTACGAAAGCACAAACGGGTGCATACGGGGGAGAAGCCCTTTAAGTGTACGTTCGAGGGCTGTGAGTTTGCCAGCGCTGATGTATTCTGTTTGCGCACACATCAGGTCTGACCCCTTTTCATATGCTTTGGGATATTAATCGATTTATTTGTTGTTCAGATGAGACATACGGGAGAAAAGCCTTTCAAATGCAAAGTCGCCGGTTGTGGTTGGAGTGGACGACAGCAGACCAGCTTCGACAGACACCGACGAGTCATTCACGGCCAGCAGAGGACATACCACTGCGATTGGCCAGGGTGTGATCGTCGCTATAGAGGTTAGTCTGGGTTTACCATTTCAAAGCTGTAGGAGTTTGTGCTTCAATGATGCGCAAAACCTAACCATTGATTGCCAGTCAAACCTAACCTAGCACAGTTTAGTCAAACATTACTCGAGATTATGATTTAAATTTTACCTCAAACCTAATTGTTTCAGACAAACACTCACTCAATTACCACCGAAAATCACACACAGGAGAGAAGGAGTTCATGTGTTCGTTCCCTAATTGTGGCAAAAGGTTTATAGGAAGGAGTGATATGAAGAAACACGAGAGCACTCACAATGCTGTCAAGCCATACAAGTGTTCTTGGCCAGGGTGTGGCCGCAGCTTTGTTCAGAAGAGATATCTGGCACTTCATAACCTCAAACACACCGGTAATAGACATTTGATCCAAATTCGTATCAATTAGATATTGTTTTATTTTTCAGGGGAGCGACCCTTCCCTTGCGATTGGCCGGGCTGTGAGTGGAGGTCCTTTACGCCCCACGAACAGGCCAAACACAAGAAGACTCACACTGGCGAACGCCCCTATCCTTGCGAACGGTGTGAGCGGAGGTTCGCCGACGAAAGCAATCTTAAAGTGAGTCCCAATTGATTTGAAGAGTTTTCTATTGATTTAATTACTCGAACCAATTGTAGGCTCACCTAAGAACAGTACACGAGGGACAGAAGAACCACAAATGCGATTACCCGGGTTGTGGCAAAAAGTATACAGTCAGACGAACACTACTCATACATCAGATGAAAGCCCACCAGTGTATGGCTGTCCAGTCAGAAGAGACCATTTTGGCGGAAGCGGTCGAACACAACTTAGAGGAGGCCATTCTCATCGACACGACTACCGCCCAAACCATTACTATTAAAAGCGATTAAACAAATGATTAGTACCGAAGAGAATGAATGCAAATAACTTTTGTAATGTTTTTCTCTTTTTTAGTATAGTTTTGAGTTTATTCCGAAACAATTTAATCGTTTTCTCTCTTTTCAGTCAATTCTCTCATTTTTTTAATTCTTAGTTTCAAAGAGTTTTCACTCATTTAATGACTTTTTGCCAAATAATGTATTTTTCAAATAAATTAAAATAAAATAATTGAATTTAAATCAAAGGTCGTAAAAACACGTAAAACACATAAAATGCACGTAAAAACAATCATACACAGGATTTCTAGGACTCGTAATGAGAAGAGTAAACAAGGCTAGCCCATACAGTGAAAAAACATTGATTGTTCCCTTACAAATTTTGGTTCTGTGAGAGCAAACTGGTACAGATAAAGTTTCTAGTTCTCAGCATTATACCTGCAATGTTAAATTTTTCAAAATTCTAGGGGAGGGAGGGTAAACCCAAAATTTTCGACTCTAGGGGGTAAGAGGTCTACCACCTTGTACATCCCTGCATGTAATAGACCGAAAACTTCTTTTGACTGATCAAAAAATTAGAAAATATCTATTATTTATAGAAATAATTCTTTAAAACAGTCAACGATAACAGATTATATGTCTATCATATAATTATAAATTATTATATTATACACTCGAACCTCCCAGTTGTGTAGTAAAATTTTCGCCTAGAATCACTGTCACAACAGGGAGACTACACAACAGGGAAGTTCTACTTGAGTTTAGAACATTAATAGACTGTTTTATTATAATAATCTGAAAAATTCACTAAAAACATGACAACAGAGAAAGATCTGAACCATTTTCGTTACTTCTAATGCCTAACAACTGAGAAAATGTGACAACAGGGAGGTTTTGGATTCACAACAGGGAGAGATTATTAGTGCTATGGGTGTTCCGCCAAATATGGTAAAAGTTATACACAACAGAGAAATATAACAACACAGAGATTCACAACACAGAGGTTAGAGTGTATTATAATTTATAATCACTTAATTACTTATAATAAATTTATTGTTTTTGTTGTATTTTGATATAAGCAAAATTTGATTTAAGGGAATAATTTTTGCCGCACAAAGGATTCTCTTAAATTGAGGTTCAATTGTATTATCGAAAAATATATTTGAATATATTCATGCAATTTTTAACTTATCATCTAGTCACCAAAAGCAAATTATTTGAGTTTATATATCAAATTTAAATATATTAAATATATACCAAATAATATATAGTTTTTTAAAATTATAAAGTTTATGAAAGTTAAGCTGAACAATTTAGGAAACAAGGGGGCTTTTGTGGTCACTCGGTCAACTCATTGGAAGGGGTTCAACTCATATTTGGGGATTTTGGATGCGAACGATTCAATTCTGAATGTTAGTTCCTAGCCAATTTTAACAAAATTATGAATATTATAATGTTGTTAACCCTATCGATGTCATTGATTCACTATTTTCTGTGAATTATACAAGTACATCTGCCTTTTATTTCATTCAGAGAAATTCTGAGAAAGGCAAAATTCGAATGACTTCCTCAGTTAAAAGTTGATAACCTTCCTATTTGTCGCTGAATAAAAATAAGCAATCTCAATCATATCTCACACTTTAATTTGATGCACCAAATTAAACGGGATGATTTCATGGAAAGTTAAAAAGTCATTTTATTTTTATTTAAACAGTGTAATTTTTAAAAGTGCTATTCAATTGTTGACAACAAAAAAGGTAATTAAAATCTGATTAATGAATAGAGTCTCACCTTTTTCGGGCTAAAAACTATCAAAATTCGGTCGGAAAATAGGACTAAAAATGGCTTTTTTCGGACTTTTGTCGGAAAATGTTTTAATGTATAAATCAATTGATTATTATTATGATATAATCTATACTTAAGAAAGAGCTAAAACATATGACTTTCATCAGTTTAGTCGTATCCAAACTCATTCTCTGGCGTTTGCCATAATAAAAGGTATTTTAAGGATATATTCCAAGCTCGACGGTTCTAGATGGTTTAGGAGTAGTTTTTTCAAAAGTTGCTATTTGTACCACTTTTTAATAGTAATAAGAATATTTGAGGCTTTTTAAACAAAACATCAAAATAAAAAAATTGTCGTCTAGCTTCACTTTGAGAAAAATACTAAGGGGGGACCAAGGTAAAATAAAGTCCGAAAAAATTAGGAATAACGTTCAAAATTCGGATTTTTCGGATTTATAGGAACAACAAATAGGGCTTATCTGGGTCATTTTTTAGTGCTCTTGATTGAATAATTAAAATCAGATAATTATTATTTAATATAAAAAAGTCGGATAATCCGAAAAAGGTGAGACTCTATTAATGAATCGTAATCATTATCACTTGATGTTTATATATTATAGACTAGATAATAACTTGTTGGAAATTTTAAATTATAGCTAGCTAAATTAACTACTTTTTGAAAAGTGCTGTCAAACTCTAACTCACATTATAGTCAACTTCTCTAATGTATTCGATTCAATCATTTGGGGGTCGGCTATAATGAGAGTATTCTTGACTCAATCACGTCCAATAAAATGTGTCATCTTGGCAGAAACAGGGTATAATCAAGAGCTCTTTGTCAGTGCACCTCACCTTGACACATTCGCATAAATGCGAATCAGATTCGCAAACATTTGAAAAACTTTTAATGAAATTCATTTCATACTTCAAACAAATATTTGTTTCACACATTTTGAGTTCAGTGACGGCGAGATCCTCTTCATTGTCAAACATTTGAAAAATGGTGAACAATAGGATCAACAAAAAGACTTCTTTTCGGTCCAAAAGACGGAGCATTTTGATGGCCAGTCGCTGAAACAAGAATAAGAACGATTCCATGGTCGACGAACCTGATCCGGAACCTGGTTGCAAGCAGGGGTGGCTATTAGAAATAGTTTTTCACTTCATTTATAGAATGTAGTATATAGTTTTGTGCGTTTCTTCCGCCCGCCCCCATCTGCTTTCAAAGATTTTTGAAAATCGTAAAATTCATTGTTGAAGACAGTTTTTAAAGCAATTTTTGATGGAAAAGGGTTTGAGGCTGTTCTAAATTTTAGCTGATATTGAGCCACCTGAGAGACTATAATGATAATAAACAAGGATGTGCCCAAATCTTCGTGAGGATTTGGGCATATCTTTAGCTGAATTGAGAGAAGCAAATTAATTTTGGCTATAGATGTAGTGCTTTTAGGTTTGATCCCAACCCTTGTTTTTAGAATAAAAAAGACAAAATTGAAAAAGGACAAAGAGAACCAAGGTAAAACAAGTTGGGTTCAAACTGAATTCCCACTACATTTACAACATTTAGTAATTTTAATTGTTGTGAAAGGGTTTATAAAATGAAAAAATGTGTTACAGTTTATGTTTATTATTCAAAATTGAATGAAATTAATTTTAGGTTAAAAAGAGCTCGCTATCACATTCATGACGGAAATCGTTTGCAACTCTGGTGGCTAAACTCGACGGCTCTAGGGAGAAGTTTTTTTTTGACAAAATTTCCCCTTTGTCATTATTATTCTTTGAATTAAATCTCGAAAAATAAAATAAAAATTATACGGAATTCATTGGAATTATAATTTGATCATTGAGACCAGGGATAACCAAGGGGTAAATCGAAAATACCTCCTGAGATCGAGAAGCTTGGTTATCACTTGATGAGACGATCAATTAAGTTGCTCTTTTAATTAGTTGCAAAGATTACTTTAGATTATCGGTTCATTTGTTTATTAATTAATGTAAAAATTTAATTAAAAGTTCATATATGACTGTTTATTATTGTGGACTTAGTTTTATGATATCCCCGAACGTAATATTCTTGAGTTCTTTGAGCGTCAAATTGGACAGACACGAATGAATACGCTGTGAAACAGTGCCGCCCACGCCTTTCAAAAGAACCTTGTCCAGGTTAGAGTGTAACCACTCCCACATTTCCAATCGCTCCCCATTGAAAGGTCAGTTCAGGCAAGCCTTCAGCGCGTCTATTTTCGCACACCCTCTCAATATAAGATTTGACATAGCCGTAGTTGGTCTGTCCAATATTACCTCGATTACTTGACACTGATTAAAATATTTTATATTTTTAGATTTCAGTTTGATTTTATACAATAATAGAATAATAGATTTAAATAATAGAGTTGTGGACAGACTTTCATTTTGTTTTAAAGAGCATTTTCATTTGATCAAAGAGCCGAGCGATTGTGTGCCTCTTTTAACTGGGTAATCTATTTTCGGGTAGAGATCTCCAATGGATGTCAACAAGTGAACTAGATTATTTTCTGCATTGTTTCATTTCATTAGTCCCACGTAAGTGCAGTCAGGGCCTACATTTCGTTGAATGGTATTTTAAAACAAATTGTATGGTGATACGTCAATCGCATCTTTTGGTATCAGTCCAAGAGCTTCTTGGAAGAGCACAGGTATTCACATAACTCGAGATTTCCGCAATATGACAGTACTGCCGTCTATTTGCATGAGAATGAGTTACTCGTTAGTGCAGTGTTTGACAAACAAATAATTAATTTATTTGCAATTTATTTGATTTTGTCCACAATTAACACAATTTGAGTGATTTGTTTCCATTAAAACAGTGGTTAAGAAGTGCTTCAAATCTGTTTAATTATAGATAAGACTATTCTCTCAAATATTGATAATTATTTGCTTTCAAAGCATAGTTCTGAAAGAAATTAAGAATTTTATGAAGAATTTATTGCAATTAATATATGATTTAAAATGAATTTAATCAGAAAACAAGTTTTGAGTAAACTTTTAGTTAACAAATACTTTGTTAAGAGTTGTCTCAAATGTGAGAATTGTTTTGAAAGCATAAGAATCGTTAGTTTCAATCAGAAGAGAGATTATATAAACTGTTCTTACAATTCATTCGTCAAAAGTTTGAATATAGAAAAGTTTTTTTTAATGATATTGAAGATGAAACTCAGGGTATTTTCCACTCAATTGTAAGTATTTTAATAGACTGTTATTATTCCTAGAATTCAATGACTCGGATGACATCATTTTACTGAACACCAAATACTTTACAAACAAAACTTTGCAAGTTTTCAAAGTTGAGTTCACAAATTGCCGTCAAATGAGTGAACTTTCACTTCCAGGTAAGTGTAATCAATGTTTATATTTTCATTGATAACAATTATTTTAACTGAAATGTTTGGCTTTCCTTCAAAACTAATTAACTTAATTAGAGTTAGATTTTTTGCAAAACTTTCGGATAATTCTTTGTCGGCTTCTAAGCTGACGGCCAAACCTCTTAGTCTTTTCAATATTTGCCAAACGATTAACGAAATAAACTCATCAACATTTGAGGCTAATAACGATGAGGACAGTCTTTCTTCAATCCTTAACCATTGAAGGATTGATAGCCATTCGATTGAAACCAGGGATACCCAAGGGGAAGAGTAGACCTATTACCCACCTCTAAAGTCAAAAAAAATGTCAATCAAATCCGACGAGTTTTGACCCCTTCTAAAATTTTACCAAAATTTAACATTACAGGTATACCCCTAGAAATTTTCTATTTATAATTAATATATCTATGTATTCGACCGAGCTCGACTTTCCTCTAAAGCTGGCATCCCTGGATTTATACCTTTATACCTTCTATGAGTTCCCAAAACTAATATTTAGGGATGTTAAACTTATTTAGTTTACTTTTAAGATTTAAATTAAATCAGGGATGATCAAGGGAGAGACCTTTCACCCTTTAGAGTTGAAAATTTTAGCAAAACCGCCCTAGAATTTCTCAAAGTTTAACATTGCAGCTATAACCCTCTCTCCTCGCAAAATTTTTTACTTATCTTCCCTTTTCCGTTTTGTTTTTTATAAAGGGCTAAAATATGATTATTTCTATTAAAAAGCTTGAATTCATATATATATTCTATATTACATTTACAGCTCATTTCAAACATTTAATCCTTAATAATAACAATTATAAAAGAGACGGATCGTACCATTCGATGTGTAATATATTCCAGGAAAAGCAAATCGAATCGAGTCTTTCCAATGTTCTCAGAAATAATTTCCATTCAATACAAAAAGAGACAGTGGTTTCCAGTTTTGCCTTTTTACTATTATTCTTCGCTGGCTTTGATGACGAGTCCTTTCATTTAGACCAACAAAAGTACTTCAAATATCGTTTCGCAAATACCGATCAGTTTGGTTTTATCATGTAAATGCAAATGTAATCCCAAATAATTTGATTAACTTTGTTTTGGTCACAATTTTAGCGGTAACTGCGATCACACAATCGTCAGTCGATCCGATGAAAGACCTCTTTTCAATATTGAACTGAAGTCAAACAATGACTCGAATATAAAAGAGGATTTCTGTCAACTCATCGGACAATCAGTTGGTTTACTAATGCAGAAGAGTTCCACTGAAAAGACTATTAAATACCACTCTCTGTATGGCTCTCTAATCAGAGGAACTCATTTCAGTTTTTATCGAATCAGTGTATCGAACAGATATTTGTTTGAAATTTCTGAACAAAGCCATGCCTTAAACGAAAATCTATTCGTTGAACAATTGCACTCCAAGACTGAGCTCGATTATAGTAGATCTGAGGACCGCCTCCAAATCATCAATATTCTAAGTAATATTCAATTAGATATGAGGTCATCCCACACATCTCACACGATCGACATACTCACCAAATCTGTTGCGAAGAATATTATTCTTAGAGCCAAACAAGAATCTAATCTGACATTCGATGACATTTCAAGAAAACTTAGCGTAAACAAGGTGATAAGTTTCATGTTCATTTGAATTGTTATTCAACTTAACACTGAATGTTAGGTATGGCTCACATCTGCAATATATGGCGAACATCCCTTCGATGAGGAGTTGGCGGCGAAAACACTAGAATTGATTGGAATTACTAAACGACATAACAATGAATTCAAACAATTAGTGAATATAATGAAACAAATCCCAGAGATTCGAGGCATTAACCACGAGAGCTATGCCACCGATCCTCTCGTTTCCCCACTCAGTGAGGTTTCTCAAGTATATGGTCGCGCATTGGAAGCACTCATTACTGAGGAGTGTGGGAAAGGTATCATCTCTCCCATTGACTGCAGAATCGAATGCGACAAATATGTGGACAAAAGTGATTCCGAAAGAGTTGTCATCAAAATTGACGGAAAGTTTTTGAAATACAAGAGTTGAGTGAAAGACAACACAATTTGTTTTAAATGATTTTACTCATATTTTTAATACTATTTTTAATAAAGTCTTTCATTTTTTAAAAATTATTTGATTCAATCAAAAAAGTGATTATAATTATACTTTCATTTCATTTGATATTAGTTTTTGTCATTTATTTGAACTCAAAGTTTGAGTAAATGTTTGACCGAATTATTTAATAAACGATTTGATTAATAAAACAAAATGTCGTTAGTTTTGGTTCTCATCCAATGTTCTAAAGTGTAACAAAAGGCCCACATTTTCTCCTAAATTGTTTCTTCCAATTGATTTCACATTCAATACTAGTTAAAAAAAATAGTATATAATCAGAGTAAATTAAGCAATATTTACTAAATTAGACAAAATGGTGAAAAATCAACAAATTATTGAACTGATTATTATTGTGGACTTAGTTTTATGATATCCCCGAACGTAATATTCTTGAGTTCTTCGAGCGTCAGATTCAGTCCGAATTCTTTCTGCAGAGAGTCCTTGATCTCCACAATCAATAGAGAATCCATTCCCAGTTCGGGTAGTTTTGCCATTTGGCGTATTTTTAAGGCGTCTCTAATTCCTAATTAAAAAACATTGATTTAGCTTGATAAGACTTTGTGTTGGTGTTTAACTAAGTTTATTTTATTTACCAAGAACAGTGCTTATCAAAGAGCTGATATTCTTATCTTTTTGTATGTGTTTGACCTCATGTCTCAATAAACTGCTGATCACTGCATCACTTGATCTGAGAAAGTGATTCATAAGCGACAGACACGAATGAATACGCTGTGAAACAGTGCCGCCCACGCCTTTCAAAAGAACCTTGTCCAGGTCAAAGTGTTCGGCAACCACTCCCACATCTCCAATCGCTCCCCATTGAATGGTAAGTCCAGGCAAGCCTTCAGCGCGTCTATTTTCGCACACCCTCTCCATATAAGAATTGGCATAGCCGTAGTTGGTCTGTCCAATATTACCCCGATTACTTGTCACTGATGAGAAGGCGACGAAGTATTTCAAATTAGGACACAATCGACGAGAAATTAGGTCCAAATTGTTTAAGGCCTGAATTTTAGGCCCTAATACTTGTTTCCATTTTTCTGTAGTTTGATTTTTGAACATGGCATCTTTTAGCACCATTGCTAGTGCAAATATACCGGCCACTGGTGCCATACTATTGGCTTCTTTTAATAATTGTTCGCATTCTTTCTCATCGATGCCATCGATGTTTAAAATCAAAACCTGGAACAAATTTTCAATATATTTGATCAAGTTTATAAACTGATTAAAAATGAGTTACCTGTGCGCCGAAGCTTTTCAGTCTATTGACAGTAAATTCTTGGAAACTGTTCTTGATACCAGAGCGAGAGGTAAGCACAAGATTTCTGGCACCTCTTAGAACGAGCCAATTGGCTAATTCCAGACCAAAGCCTCCCAAACCTCCAGTGATTATATAAGTTCTGTTGACCTCGAAGTGTGTGTTGTGCACAGCACTGACCATAAAATCATTTTTATTTTCCTCTTCTGATTCGTCTCTGATTTTGACCAAAACCTTATGAATATAGCGATTGGTGGCCACCAAATCAAGTGCATTCTTGGTTTGATTAGCATCAAACACCATTCTATTATCAAAAGGTCTAACAACCCTTCTGGCAATTCCTTCTTCAATATGACTCAGAACAGTATATTTTATTGAATTGAATGGCGATTCTGTTTGATCTGAATTTTCGGTGAAGAGGGTCTCAAAATTGATTTTTTCAATTGTGATATTCTTATCATCGATCATACCTAGAATTAAAAATGAATTAAATTGTAAAGTTGCATGATATTATCAAACCTTTGCCACAGGAATCACTCGTTTGATTTTCACCGATTAGAAGATATTTTCCATTTTGTTTGACACAATTTAGACTCGAAGCTATAGGAAAGTCATTGGAATAGTCGAACACAAAATCCAATCCTTTACCAGAAGTTTGACCTGAGATGACTTCTTCGAGACAATCAACCGAAGTGTTGATCACTTTTGATTGATTCAAATTTGGAAACTTTGTTAGTAATTCATTCTTTGATTCTTCTGATGTAACAGTTGTGTACACTTGAGAATCAAGGGATAGGGAGACAGCGATGGCTGCGTTACCAATATATCCATTACCAAAAATTATGAGAATAGAGTTATTAGATCTGAGCTGAGCCCTTTCCATTAATGCATAATATGCAGTTCCATAAGCTAGTGGGACAGTGCAAGCTTCTTCAAGAGACCAGTCCCCTGGCACTTTGATTAAGTCATTCATTGATTTAAATAATAGAGTTGTGGACAGACTTTCATTCGGTTTTAAACCAAAAACTTTGTTTCCATTCTGGTCGAGACCACTAAACTCAGAGCACAGGCCGTTATCTTCAAGACTCCAATTCGGCAGTGAATTGATTTTCCTTTTGAGGTCAGACGGGTTGAGACAACAATAAAAAACATTTATAAGAATTTTGTGGCCATTACTTGAGTTCAATAGATTTTCTGTCACTAAATTGTTTTTGGATTCAAACCATTCAACAATCAGTTTGTTATCAGATTTAGTGGGCTTAAGGAGTGCGTGTTTGACCATACTCTTACTCATACGATCCGGATTCAAATTAAGAAATCTGAAAGAACCCAAAACTCCATTTTTATAGATATTCATAACCAGATCATTGTCCAATATGGAGGTGTGTGTCATTTCCCTCACGGATACACTCTTTGCTGTAATCAAATCGTCAAACATATTGCCGGCAATACAGCGAATACGATGTCCGCCCCTCTCTTTACGAATGCAATTAACAAACCCTACAATTCCTGAGAGATGTTCTGGGTCTGCCACCAACCAAATATTGCCTTCATTTTCTGGGTTATCTTGCTTACCCTTAAATTCATTTTTAAGGCTTTCAAACCATGAATCGAATTCCGTATGACTGACCCGAATCATTATATCCTCACCAATTTTATTAGTATTTACTTTGCGGAAGAGAAGCACAGAACAGGTATTGCCGTCAGATCGGTTGCTGACCAAAGAGAAACCTATTTTGTCGGCCAATGATATCAATTGTTGAGAGTCGAGGCGTTTATCACATTTATAACCGAAACGATCGAAAATATTCTTCTCTGGATTCGTATACTCTTCTCGTCTTAGGATAAGTAAAAACCCATTCGAATCAATGAAAGAGTAGAAGTATTTGAAAACATCTTCATCTGTTACATCGTCACCTAGAACATTTGAATTGTCTTTAATGGGAAATTGCTCTCTGATTATGACCAGGTTTAATGGATTAACATTTGCAATTTTGGTTGTCATCGAAAAGTTTATATCAATTTTTTCGTAGGAATTTGTATCTGAAAACAATTTAAAATTAATATTATTCCTCATGAATCAGGGACGTCCAAGGTCGACGGCTCTAGAGGAGGTGTAGAGGGTAGTTTTTCTAAAATTTCTAAAGAGTATACCTATAATGTTAAACTTCGGGAAAGTATTAGGGCAGGTCAAACTCATCGGATTTGATAAACAATTTTTCGAACTAGAAGGGCGTAAGAAGTTTACCCTTCCCTCTTGGGCATCCTTGCTCAGCATATATTAACTAATACTTTACTATCAGTATTAAATAATACTTTACTCACTCGAATCAGATTCGACTTCAATTGGATTGAAAACCGAATATTTGACATTCAATTTATGGAACGAGTCTTTCAGATAATGGATTACATTCTTATAGCAAATCTGTTGATTCAAATTCATTTCCAAAACATTGAATTCTTGACTCAAAAGACTCGAAGAAGTGTTTTCCAGAATTATATCAATCGCTGGTCTCAGAAGTGATTCATCGAAATACAAATTATTCAATAAATCAGAGGACAGTCTTCGACCATCACTTGTGACCAATTGATTAATTGGCTCTTCATTGTTGTCTGAATTGATTAAATCTTTAATAACAAGGTTATCCTCAGTTAAGCCATTGAGAGTCACCAAAGACTTTAATTGATTCATTTGATCATTGATTGCATCTTTTGGTTTTTTCTCTGCCATATCTTCAAGGATTTGGATATAGGTTTTAATTAGTATGTTCTTATCTTCTTGGAAGGCATTTGCATCCATGTAAGGAAGCCATACATATTTTTCCAAAACCAACTCCTGTTCCTGAGGTCTACGCCTGGCTTTTGTAGTGTTATAGCCGTACATCTCTAAGCCATTGGCCAGAATATAATTTGCTTTGAAACTCGTTGTGATTACTTGAGTTTCAGCTGTGGTTTTCATTAGTCGAGGGCTGCAGTGAATGGTCTCAATATTGGTGGGAAGGAATAAATCTCTAGTCTTGTATCCAAAGGTACGCATTTGAAGCATAGCGTCAGCAAATGTAACCCAATTGTCATATTTGAGTTTCGCTCGATTTTTCTCGTAATCATAGCTTAAAATAGTCTTAAATCCAGTGTTAAAGTCATAGCCTCGAATTGCAAGGTCCTTGTAAAATGCCTGTCACACAAAGAATTAAGTAAAGTTCTAGATATTTTTTAATAACTTAACACGTACCTCATTGGTAACTTTGAAATCATCGTCTTTTAACTCAGATTTCAAACGCAGTAATTTTTGTTGAAGTGGTAGAAAACTTTCCCCCTTTTTTGGTTCCCGAATTCGACCAGTAACAGTCAATATGTCCCCTTGATACATTTGAAAATCGCCATTAGGTTTAGATATATTCAATGTGAATTCAAGTTGAGTGTCTTCGCCAAATGGACTGGCGTTGAGAATGCACACATTCTCAAAGATAACAGGTAATTCTTCCTTGGTAGTGAATTTTTGTTGAGCAAACTCTTCCCAAATGACTAACAAATAGCCAGTGGCAGGAAAAATGGCCCTGCCATCTATTTTATGACCGAAATAGAATTTGTTTTCATCTTTTTTGAAATCGATCTTAATTATGATTTCAGATTTTGATTCCATGTTGAAGTATTCAGGGTATAAAGTGACCAACCAATCATCTTGGTGATCCCATTTGATCAAAGAGCCGAGCGATTGAGTGCCTCTTTTAACTGGGTAATCTATTTTCGGGTACAGATTCTCGATTCTAGGCTTAAGACCTAAATTGAAGAGATCTCCGATGGATGTCAACAAATGAACTAGATTGTTGTCTGCATTGTTTCGTTTCATTAGTCCCACGTAAGTACAGTCAGGACCGACACTTCGCTGAATGATGTTCCTAAACAAGTTGCATGGCGATACTTCAATTACAATGGCATCTTTTGGTATCAATTGAAGAGCTTCTTGAAAAAGCACAGGTGATATCAGATTATTCACATAATATTCCGCATTAGAATATTTTGCCGCCGGTGTTGACCACTGGCAATGAGGCACAGAAGTGCTGACCCATCGGTGAGAGCGGAGGCGTTGAGAAGTGCTCACAGATTTGAGTTTTTTCAGCATATCCGGTGCCACTGATTTCATGGTATGGCTATGGAATGCAATGTCACAACTGTTCACTTTTTTCGTGAAAATGTTTTCAGAATTCAATTCCTGCAGAAGTTTGTCGACCTCTTCATAATTGCCGGAAATGGTCACAGAATCGATTGCGTTATGGCTGGCGATCATTATACCTATAAATTTAAGAATTTTTATACTTGATTAGACAACATTTAGATTATTACCTGGTGGTAATCTTTCACTCATTTGATCCCAAGAGAGTCCGACCGCAGCCATCATACCCTTGGGAACTTTGATGTCTTCAATACATTTGGCCCTCCAATAAGAGCTGAGAAGAAACTCTCGAGCATCCAGTGCTTCGTCAGCATAACCACAGCACAACTCTCCCGACGAATGACCAATAAAACCATCAGCTTTTATGTCGAGCGCTCGTAGAATATCTATGAGCGCCAACTGTATGGCTGCTGTGCCAACACTCGAGTTCATTATAGAAGTCAACGATTCATTGGAATCGGAAAGAATAACATTTGTTAAATCTATTCCATAGGGCTCTAGAATTTGTGTCGAGTTCACAATAGACTTGTTGAACAGATCCAGGTCCATTAGACCTCTAGCCATTCCTGTCCACTGAGATCCCAGACCTTTTTAAAATTGGATTAGATTAATATGGTAGTGAGTAATAGATTTAAAAGATTAACAAGATAAGATCAATTACCAGCCATTACAAACCAAACAGGACGTTTGTGAACAACCTTGACAATTTTCCTCTGTTGTTCGATAAAATCTTTTTCCTTTACATCTCTTATAATAAATCCGTGAAAATCCATACCATTTGACTCGGAATCAGTGGTGACATTATTAAGAAGTGCCAGGAAGTCGTCGGTAACCTTTTCCCGATTGTTGACAACAAAATCAAAGAAATAATTAACGCTGTCTTCTGTCCGTCCGTTGTATACAATAAGACGGGGTATTTCAAAGTGAAAATCAGGTCCTTCTTCTTCAGCATCGGATGACTGGTGGGGTCGGATCAGTACATTTGCATTTGTGCCGCCAAAGCCGAAAGAATTGATAGGAACTACACAGTCCTCAAAGTCTTGGTTTTGAGTTACTGGCAGAATTGAGCCAGCAATTAGTGGTTTTATAGCGGGATTGGGTTCTTTGAAATGAAGACTGGCCGGTATTTTACGATTTTCAAATGTTATGATCATTTTTGCGATTGAACACAATCCTGATGACGCCTCTGAATGACCAAGGTTTGATTTTACACTTCCCACAAGTAAGGGATTCGACCTTAAATTTCGAAAGTATTAATCGACATAAATTTCAATAGCTCGTTGATTATCTTGCTATATTGTGCTCACCTGTTTTTACACAACACTTTATAAATGGCATTTGTCTCACTCACATCACCCAAAGGTGTTGCTGTTCCATGAGCCTCAACATAATTGATATATTTTGGATCTACTCCCGACTCTTTCAGTGTGTTTTCCATTAGTTCCACTTCGGATTGACAGGACGGGTATGTAACGCCTTCCGCCTTATTCCCATCGGAATTGACCTTTGCGTGAATAATAGTGGTGTAAACTCTTCGCGCAGTCCTTCTTCTCTGGAGCACAACCACCGATACTGTTTCAGAGCGAACATATCCATTGACCGAAGCGTCCAAATGCTTACATTTGCCGTCCGATGACAACAACGATAACCTTTGAAACTCGAGGGCAGTGGTCGGACGCAAATTGATATTAACTCCGCCCACAATCGCCATATCGAACTGCTTGTCGCGAATTCCAGAATAAGCCATTTGTAAGGCAACCATACTTGAAGAACATGCTGAATCCACAGAGAAAGAAGGTCCTCTCAAGTCGAATGCGAATGAAACTCTATTGGAGAGCATATTTCGTTTGGTTCCGGTCGCCCCATAACCAGACACTTTGCTCGCTTCAGAGGCCACACTTTCCTCAGCCTCTGTTAGGAATGCGCCCACAATCACTGCGGTATTTGTTCCTCGAAATTCACTTGGATTCCAACCTTTAATTTAAATAAATTGATAATGAACCTAAAATTAAGCAACTCATTTTCTATATTTGTAAAAATCAACCAAGTTGTTTAAGAAAGGTTTAAAATATTTTTGAATTAATAAGGTAAAGATTATAAAACCAGGGTATCGAATTGACATGAAAAACATTATTATTGGTAATTTATTGAGTAAACAATGTGAGCACACAGCAAGGTCAAAATATTTGAAAGTTAATAGAATTGTTTTAATGTTTCAAAATATAACCTGAGTCGACTATTGCTTCGTGCGTCACTTCCAAGAGTATCCTTCCTTGTGGGTCCATATAATCTGCTTGTTTGCCACTGAGTCCAAAGTAATGGGCGTCAAACTTATTGAGTTGTTTGAGCTTACCACTTCTGGTGGGCAGTCCGTAAAGGCCAGGGGGCCACCGGCGATTGTCTTCGGTAATCAGATCTTTATTGGCAAAGAGATTGTCTCTGAGCTCATCCATGTTATCAGACTCGGGAAAACGGCCTGCCATTCCACTGATGACAATATCATCCTCGTCATCAACAAAATGCTCGGTAAGATCCATAACTTTTCAAAGTTTTAACCTTTTTTTACTCTTTAAACAATTTGATTCAATTAACTCTAACTTTTATAAACTATTTGAGTTCAAAACTATGTTTATAATATAAATGAGAGAGGCTATTTTCAAATTCGTTCAGGATGTGTACTATTTACTCTCATTAAGTACTCTAGTTTCATTTTTTCGAACTTATCCTGAACTTTTTTCAAAGTGTCGGATAAATTATTTAGTTTATTGAATAATAGGAAACAGTTCCAAGAACTATAAAATTGTTAATGTTTTACAAAAATTAAATTGGTCAAATTAATAGCTATGAATTATCAATCTTATTTACTTTAAATAAAATAAGCTACTTACTTTTACTCGTCTTGGAATGAGTTGATTTTTATTATAGCTTTTGTTAACTTAATTATAATATATGTAAGGAAGTTGTCTTAAGTTTCTAGCATGTTTTAATCAATATTAAAACTTCTGTGTAGAAACAAATTATCTTTTAATAAATTTTAATCGATTTTATTAACACTGAATTATATGAAATTCAAACCAATATTCAAAGGTTTGATTGATAAGAGTGTTGTTTTCATAAGAATTCAATGCAAGAATATAACATTTCATCAAGTACATAATAAGTAGCAATAATAAGCTTTGTAGCTGAATTGTCAAATATAATTTTGGACATATTAACTGTTATTAAGTCACCCTGCATTAATTTTATTCCTTGTTTTATTGTTTGACAAGGTGATTAAATGAAAAAAAAATTACAAAAATTAGAATTTGACAATATTCGTATAAATTAAGTTTAATTAATCGAAAATTTTCCATACAATCACGAATTAAACGCAAGATAAGCTAGCTAATATGTTATTTATGCAAGAACGCTACCGATATGCACGACAAGATTAGCTCCAGTTATGAAACTGGCGTCAGATGAGGCCAAGAATAGATTATACGAAATTATATTTGTATTTAAATCAGAAATGATAGTTTAAACTTAATTAAATTTTTATTTGGTATAAAGGACTATATACCTGACCATGCTCATAACGACAAAATGTGAATGGACTTCCAGAATTGAAATCTCTTTTGAATACACTTTTCATAATCACGTGTCCACAACTTTGAGTAGCTTTGGACCTAGATTTTACTAGATCAAATAAAGCCTTTTACTTAATTTTGGTTTTATATAGTGTGGTATACATAACTCTTTAATTTTAGTTTTAAGAAGTTCAACTAGGTGGCACAGGAAGAAAAGCGCGAGGATAATTTATATTTTGATTTCTTAGTCCACTTATAGTTAAGACATTTAAAAAGAAATATTTTATAGTCTTTTGCGATAAATAAAAATCAAAGCATAAATTAATTGTCATAATTCTGTTTTTGAACTTGCACAATCAGTATTAATTAACCAACTCAGGCCTTTTTGATGACTTTTAACACTCGGAAATTGTTTACGATAATTTACATTTACAAAGACCTGGTATATTAACCTGTCCCTACATGGAACTCTGTGTGCAAATTTCAAACAAATATTATGTCAACATATCAAATGCAACCTGCTGATTATAATACATAACAAATAAAGTTAGTTTGGTTTTAATTACATCTATAGAATGTAGTATATAGCCCTTTGAGTTTTTTCTGGGTCTCCAAAATTTCGAGGGGGGGGGTAGTGGGAGATAATTTTTCCAAAAAATTTACCAGCTCGCTTCGCTCGGCAAAAACTTCGCGTTTGCCTCGCGTTCGCGTGGGGGGGGGGGGAAGTCCGATTTGCCTCAAATCTAGGGGGGGTCTCGTCGGGACCAAAAACTAGGGGGTATTTGGGCTATACCCCCCTTCGCCACCCCTGACTAGCACTCTTTAACAAGGATTTTCTTTGAAGTCTTACCTGAATAAATTCTAATAAATAGATATTCATATAAAATTATTTAAACATGCAAAAATACTGTTAAGATAAGAAAATGTAAAAGAGAAAAAGTCTTGAAAACAGAAATCATTTGAGCATACTAAATGCACATTGGCTTTGTTTTAATAATTCTTGTTTTATTATTATATCTCGGACATTTTACTTGATAAAAGGCATAGTTAATGTCAATCATACTTAAGCTTTAGCTCAATTAATCAACAAAATTTTAAATAAACTAACAAAATTAAAACAAGATGAACTAGATAAATGATTTTAAGTAAGAATACAACCGCCATCCACAATAAGATTAGCCCCAGTTATGAAACTGGCGTCAGATGAGGCCAAGAATACTACACCTTTTGCTATATCCAAGGGAAATCCTACTCGTTTTAATGGCAGTCCATCGATAAACTTTTCTAGACTTTTGCGACGCTCTTCAGTTAATGGGTGGGATTCTGTGGCACCGGGGCTGATTGTAATTAGAATAAGTTTGTTATTTATTCCTCAATTATAGATTTTTGATACCTGATAGTATTGACTCTTATTTTAGGACCTAATTCCAGTGCCAATACTTGTGTCACCATATTTAGAGCTAGTTTAGAACTGTGCAGGGCTACCATTTTAGGACCCTGAATAATTAAAATAACCAAGTTAAATTATCAAGTTAGTTGAATAGATTCCAACTTACGGCTCTTAGAGCTCCGATTCCTGAAACGTTGATAATAGAGCCGTTAGTTTTCTCCAAATAAGGGATCGCCATATGAATGAGTTCCACAACAGATCTCAGATTAATAGCAAAGATCTGATCAAAGAGTTGCATAAAATTCTTGTCTCTTATGGGAGAAGACGGGTAAACGCCGGCGTTGTTTACCAGGATATCAAGTTTTCCATATTTTTCAATCGTTTTATTCAAAAGTCTACTTAAGTCCTCACTTTTGGTGAGATCTGCCGTCACTTCTAAAGGCTATAAATAACAATATAAAACTATCTAGTTCAATTTGAACTCGATCTATTAATTAAGCTAATAGCTAATATAATTTGCTATTAGTTTATTCAATGAATTGACTTGACTAAATATTTAATTACTTTGAGTCGATTGGGTGATAATTGTTGCACTTCTTGTGCGACAGTTTCAATTCTGCTCTCATTACGACCAGTGATGACAACCTGTGCGCCCAATATTGAGAACAGTTTGACAATACCTTCTCCAAAACCAGATGAAGAGCCGGTCACTAGAACCACTTTTCCTGTAAAGTTCCTCGAATTCTTTACACCAAGATATTCGTCATTATTCAAATCATAGTAAATATTTGCCCTCACTATTGAAATAATTGCTAACAAATAAATAAGATACATGGTATATCGTAGACGAGTAGGGTTAAAAATGTTAAAACATCGAAAACTATTTGCTTTTATACCTTTAATGAGACATTTTGTCAGATTTTAAGTACTTTCAGAAATATCTCTCAAATTGTCACTTGAGATAATTAATCTATTATCTTTTTAGTTATTAATACTTATTAAACAATATTTTATAAATGTTTTTAAAGCGAATATTAAAATAAAATAAGTGAAATTGAAACTTGGTAGTGGTAAAACTTATCTTTTTAATCCACAACTCAGTTGACCATAACAGTTGTGATACCATAAGTATCTTATCCTTTTATTAAAACTGTATTATAAACTTGCTTTTAAACTTAATCCTCAATTGAAATAAATTACAAATTTAAATTAATGTTTTAATATCTAGATTCTAGAATAATGTAAAAATGCTTGCTAAAATTTTGCTCAACGATAAAAAAAAGTCAGAAAGAGATATAAACTCACATAAAAAGAAAAAAACCTTGGGCTCGTCCGGGATTTGAACCCGGGACCTCTCGCACCCTAAGCGAGAATCATACCCCTAGACCAACGAGCCTTACATGCGAGAACATCATAATTAGCCCGACCCACAATTTTTGCCGTTTATTTTATCAAAAATAATTAAAAATTAAAAATAAGTTTCACTTGTATCTTCATCAAGTAGGAAGAGTACTAGGGTAATCGTTAGCATGCTCTTTTATTTAAATTTAGATATAATTGGTATTAAGTGCTGTAATTTATCTAAAACTTAGTTGATAATTTTTCTCTCCAAGTAATTTATAAAAAAATTGTTTTTGCACTTTCTTAACTTGGTTAAGGTAACTTTATAATTTTGCATTTCGACAATTCTGATCTTGTCAATTGTCCACTTATTCATTGTAGACAACAAATCCAAACAATTAGGTCTGTCCTCCGGTTGTGCTGAAGCCATGAGAGTAAGAGTTTGCAATAATAATCTACATTTCATGACCAAGCTCGTATTGAAATACTTTTCAAGACATTCATCACTTGAAAAAAGAGTGTATAAATGAATTTAATTGAATTAGGTTAATTAATGAGGTTCTCACATATTCGTGACGATATTGAACTCGAATAACTTGTTTGCAATGATTGCAAGGCTATAAACATCTGACTTCTGGTTGTGACTGATCTCATTTGTGACGTCACATAGTTCTGGTGCCATATATTGATTGGATCCTCTCTGGACTGAACCGCAACTATTGGTTACCATTAATCCAAAGTCACATAATTTAAAGAATCTGCCATTTCTTCCATCAGTCATAAGAATGTTCTCTGGCTTTAGGTTTGAGTGTATTATAGGAGGCGTTAATGAATGCAAATAATTCAGAGATTGTGTCACTTCTCGAAGTATTTCACACGAAATAAAATATTCAAATGAGTCGAGTCTTTCATTTGATTTTCTACCGAATGCTTGTGCTTTAGAGTTCAGTATACTACTTAAGTTACCGAGACACATTTCTGCTTGGATAAATGTCACCCCGTTTCTTTCAATCCAAGAACTGGTGATCTTAACAAAGAAATCGCTGTTCATTTTGGGCATCGAATTAATAATTTCTGAAAACTTCTTGAAATTTAACTCTAATTACGAAAAATAATCTCAATTTTTATCGAAAGCGTTATTTAAATAAACTTACCCTCGATTTGAAACTTTTTAATTGCAAACACTCTGTCATTGAATTTGTTTATTACTTCAAATAGTGAGCCATAACTTCCAGTTCCTATTTTGCGAATTATATTAAACTGTTTTTCAAATTTTGATTCATAAATATTTTCAAATTCCACTGATAGAAAATTGTTATCTAGATCATTTTGATATTTAATGAAGTTAGTATTTAATTTTATTTTTGATACCAAAACTGATCCATCGTTTGACAAATGAATTGTTTTCGAAGTAGTTTTGCATTCGTTGAGAAAATAGTCCCAAATATTAAAATAATTAGTTTTAATCAAAAGGTTTTCGTCACTTATTTTAAACACAAATTCATTTGACTGAAGAACTTTTCCAAAAATATCACAAAAAGTATCTGTCTCACATTTACCCAGTTTATAGCCTTTATAATTCTTTCCGCACCCAAAAATACAGCCCTGGTTATCCAGTAAATAAGTGTTGCCATTGAAAGTACTTAAATTGATGATATTTTTGATATCTAATAATTTTGGATGAAATAGACACTTGGCCCCCAAAATTGGGTAATTATTATGACCAAGATCACCGTAAAAGTTGAGACCCCAGCTATAAACCTGGTTATCAAAAGTGATGGCAAATGAACCGAAGTCTGAGCAGTGAATTGATTTGATTTTATGTTTAATTCGACATTTTGAGTCGAGCAGAACTGGAGTCGATATAATTTTGTCTCGTTTTGTTGCACCTACCTGTCCCCAAGTATTGAGACCCCATCCATAAACTAAGCCATCAGAAGACAGCGCTAAACAATGTCTGTGACCACAACAAATTTGAACAATGCACTTTTGATCAAAATAATCTAGTTGAATTGCTGTTAAATACTCATTCCATTCACTGCAATTACCGGTAGCCAACTGTCCATATTTATTACTACCCCATCCATACAATTTATTCTGAAGACTCTTGGCAAAAATGCAGTCAAAGCCTTCAAAGAATTCACAAATATTCTGACCACACAATTGAGTAATTAGTGTCCATTCATTCAAATAATTATTATGACCCAAACCTAGTTTACCATAGCTATTATCCCCCACACCATAAACTTGGTCTTCACGGGTAACAAATAATACCAAATGTCTTTCCGATTGTTTATTTAGCGAAACATAAAGACATTTGATTTGAGTTTTGAGATCATCCGACAAATTGTTAAAATTTGGTAAAACATTCAAAATGGATGTCATTTTCACAGAAAATACAAATATTTTTTCAAAACATTTATTTGTCAAACAATTGTCGCATAAAATTAGATAATTTGTTTGTATATAATATCATTTGAAATATCAGTTTCCTTATCAGTCAATTAAAATATGATGAGTGCCAACTCAGTGTAATTGTGCATATGACCTATGTCATTTATTATCTGCATTAGACTTTTTTCATCAATAATTTATTAATTATTGAAAACACTATTATATAAGCGATTAGTTTCAAATACCCCAATATTACTTGCAAACTAGTGAATAGTGTCCACCCCCTGAACATTATGTAACGCAAAGCCAGGGTGGGTGCTCCTAATGGTGAGTATTGTCCTATATGTTGTACGTAAGTGTTTGTAGCTTCCAGTGGCCAAAGAATACCAGATGTAAGCCATAAGAGGGTTGTAATCAAACCGATGGCGTACTTAAAGGAATTCATAATTTTAGAGAAAATATGATGTATTTGATTACTTACAGCACTTGAGATGAGATTTTTAAATACCAGTGCTATTGTCATACCAAAAGACATTCCTTGAATTCCCTGCAGTATCAGTAATAAGAACACATCCATAAAATTTCCACTCAAGGGGTAGTCATATATGAGGAATAACATAACACTGATGATCAGAGTCTGGCATATTATAAATATAATGACCACTAGTGACTGTGAAACCATTATTTCAATATATGTGACCCCGACCACTAAACTTCGCTCTGGAAAAGCACTGCACTCTTTGTTAATTAAATTGAAGGCATAATAAGTTGTGATCAGAATATTAAGGAACTGAATACAGGCCAATATCAGACCTGGACATAAGTAATGGTCATAAGAGCCTTCGAATTGACCATGGAGTGACATTACTTTGAAAGGCAGTGCCAACACAGCCGGGTTACGGCCGATGAGGTGCCAAAATATGTCTATCAAATTGTGAAAGGTTTGAATTATATGGATTTGTGTGAAGTATGCGATTATGGGATTTGACATATCAGCAGAGAGTGTGACGAGAAAGTTGTTCAACCCTTCCCCTTCCAACATTTTAGGTTCTAGCAGACGATGATAAAGGATTTCGGTGAAATTCTCGGCGAAATTTAGGGATAAGTAGTTTTTTCCATTAACTACAGAATCAAATGAAGAGCTGTTTGATTGAAAAATTGTTTTTCTAAATAACTGATCGTTTAATTTGTCGACAAATGCTTTGGAGAGTATTGGTCTCTCCTCAGCATTGTATATTGCAACAGGTACATTTTGAGGCCTACCGTAACACATATTCATCAAACTAATCAAAATAATAGGCACTAAGAGGTATAGTAAAAACACTTTAGGCCTTCTTCGGACACAAACACTATTCCTCCACATAAGAGCTCTGATATGTCTAGTGTTGAATGATTTGTTGGGCATTTTGAGCTTGTCCTCGGAGTCACTTTTGTTGAGAATTTCTTGGACCCTGATGAACTTATTCTCTTCGTCTTCCATAACATATTTGAACGACTGTTTACTCTTTGCGATGAAAAATCTTTCAAATTCCATATAAACCCCTTCCAGAGTTGGATATCGATATTGTCTCATTAGTTCGTCGGGTGCTCCACATTTGAGACACTTTCCATTGTATATAAAGCCAACTGTGTGCGCACTTCTCACTTCTTCTGCATTATGACTGGTTATTAGGATAGTTGTTCCTGAGTTTTATTTGAAAATTTTAACCACTTTAATTATCAATTGACAGCACTATAATTTGAGCAAGCATCCTAGTAGCATCCAAGTAGCTAATAATTACTTGATTGAAAATTTTTAATAAAACGTGTGCCTGTTCCAAACCTCTTTTAAAACGGGTCAATATTTTAACAATGAAACAATAGCCTTGCACATAGAATTAGTTTGCGGATGCCTGATTTTTAATTGAGCAAGCTTTCTCAAAGTAACTTACCAAATTCCTTGCACATCCTCTCCAATCTATCCCACACTCGATATCTAATCTCTGGGTCGAGAGTGACAGTTGGTTCGTCTAATATGACTAATCTTGGTCGGTGAATCAAACTAATTGAAATTGAGACAAGCTTCTGTTGATCATGATTAAGCTCATCAATGATTTTATCTTTCTCTTCAAAGCCCCACATGTCTGCAAATTCCTTGATTCTGAGCTCAGCTTCAGTTTCATTCATTTGGTATAAAATTGAATAATAAAATAATGTCTCTTCAATTGTCAACTCCGGGAAGAGTCCATTCTCTTGAGGCACATAACCGACTCCAGGGCCGGGAATATCAGAGTATCCTGTGCCTGGCCTATCTCCAAATATTCTGATACTGCCATTGCGTGGCTTCAATCTACCCAGAACCAGTTTCAAAAGTGTGGTCTTTCCGCTACCATTAGACCCCAAAAGTGCGAATATTTTACCTGAAAATTGATTTAATTATTCTTTCAAATGAATTACTAGTCTTGCAATTAATTTAATGCATTTTTTAAAATGTTAAGGTTGTGGTGAAAAATGTTTATTTTGAAGCAAAAACCAGTTTTTCTGAATTTATTAAAGCAATTGAAAGTACATCCGATTTACTCAATATATTCACAGTTTTTGAAATGATTTTTAGTAATTTATTCTATTTTTCGATTCACATGATTTTCGTCGTTTACGAAAGTTTGTCACTAATTATTAATTGGATATACTTGCTTAATTATTGCCAAGAATATTTTTAGTAAAATAGTTTCATATGTAAAATAATCATTACCCATTATCTTTTATAATTAATTTATTATTCACACGATAATCAAGCTAATATAATAAATATTCATGAAAAAATCAAACTTAATTAAATTATACTCTTTTGCATTATTTAACATTCTAATCCTTGAATTTACCTTAATTTGAATATTAACCTTATTCCTATCTTTGATTAAAAAAATAATAAGAACTTTCACTTAAAAAACTATGATGATAATATTAAAACTAATAATATTTAAATAGACCTTGAGACAAGAGTATTGAACATTAAAACAGGTTATTATTCGCTAATTAGTTGAGATATTGTTGCGAATGGCAACAAAACTTGTGAATTATAGTGACTGGAAGTTAACCTTGATCGAAATTCGATGAAACCGTAAAGATCTAGTTTAAAAAATATGTCATACCTTCTGTTATTCTGACCGTTAATTTGTTGATAATTTTTGCATTTTGTTTGTACCCGAACACAATGTTCTGGACATCGACAGCATATTTAATATCCGTCTCACTACAGGCCGACACATATGACAATCTCTTCTTATAGTCGAACATTTCGCACAGGTATCAAATATCGACTGAATCTTTCGCCACTTGACTTAACTCCAATTAAGTGAATATCTATTAACTATTTGCACAAACATTCAAACATTCCATAAGTAGTGTTATTTTAGTCTCGAAATTAATTTTGAGACTAATTTTTTGCATCGAATGACGAAAATCGCAAAACGAATCACAAATCACTAGAAATGACTAAATTAACCTTAGCTTTGAAGGGTTGCTTTCAAGTGTCGAACCAACGGACAGGTCTATTGAAGGACTTATTAAAATAGTTGTCTCATTGAAATCAAAGTTAAACGAATTTTTTCCCTTCTTTTCAAATCTTAAACTCGTTTCATATCAAGAGATGTCAGAGTAGTTTGTAATTAAGTTTGCAATGTTTAAACGTTTGTGCCTGGTTAAACTTAAAAGATGGAACTAATTTTTAATCGGAGTTTGCCAAGGGTAATTGAAAGTATTTTAAAAGTTACAAATTGTGATATCCATAGAAACAATTGCTTTAAAAAAATGAGTTTTATTACAATATTTATAATTATTTAATTGTTTTTAACAAATTATTCTTCAGTTGGTTCATGTCGGGGGTTGGCCGCTATGGAGAAACGCTGGGCAGAGGGCAGGTAACCTAATTTCAGAGGAAGAGGAGTCACCTTCAAAGGAGGAGAAGGAGGAAAAGGAGGAAGTTCTGAATTCAATTCAAGTGACTGTTGGATCTGTTGAGGGTCTTGGTAGTTTTTCTGAAGCTCTTGGTAGCTTTCCTGAGGGTCTTGGTAGCTCTTCTGAGGCTCTGGGTAAACAGGTCTTCTGCAGAGAAAGGTACTAGAGCACCCTTCTGGAGATAACGCAACAGATGGACCTCTTTGTCCTTTATTAACAACTGTGTGCACCTCTTCGATGACGGGTCTAATCTCTTGCGTCACTCTTCTGTAGGGCTGAATGATTTCTCTGACCTCTTGGATGACAGGTTTGAACACATCCTGAATCATTCTTTGCGCATTCTCATTTATTGTGATATGTTCTACCGAAGGGACAGGGCCTGGCATATGGCTCTGACGGATGTTGACTGCACTGCCAGCAGTTTTGAAATGGATCAGTACCGAACCATAGTTGGGCGGCACTTCAATAATTTGTGGTGGACCAACTGGATAATTATGGTTATGAGGGGCCTGTAGTAATTCGTAAGTGTGCCGAGATTGGATTGCCGCCTCGACCGGACCATAATTTTGCTGAGGATGACCATAAATGGGAGGAGCAGATGTAGGATATATGCAACATTCTGGCACACATCTGTACACATCTGGCAATGGTCGTGACTCTGCCTGTGGATAGATAGGTGACCAAGTAACTTTTTTATATATACCAGGAATACATTCATGAAAAGGTGTATTATTCTGGTCAGTGTCATTTCTCGGAATATTTCCGCCGAATATTTCCGGAACTATCTTGATCAATTTGGCATTCTTTAGAGGCGATCCATTGCAAGAGTCTATTAATAGTAACAAAATTGAGATTAAAAATAGTTTAATCATATTTATTAAAAATAATATTCTTGCTAATAGTTGAACACAAATTTAGAATTCTTAGAAATAAAATTGTACAGGCTCTTTCAAATGTTTATAAACAATTATTTTCGGGAATTTACCTGCTAAAAAGATGCTCATAATTAAATAAAAATACTCAAAAACTCATTAGTTCCTAGTCTTTCACATTTAAATAATCAACAATGCAACAAGCTCACCATTTTTAATAAATCATTAACTCTTTTGGTACTATTCAGATGAAATGATGAGTGAAATTTTGATAACAAATAAAAATTAACTGCTTTAATTAAAAAGGACATGCTTAAAGTACGTAAAATAGAATTGCGTATTTTCGATTTTTTTCCTTTAAAAGTTTAGCTCGAGGCAGTGATAGCCAAGTCCGTCAAACTTAAGAGATCTAGCTCGAAATCAGAGGGGCAGGATATTTAGTGATTGTTCAGAGTTAAAAAAATCAGAAGGTAAGGATAGAAATTTGTCAGGTCTGGGGGGTCTAGCCGAACTTAAAACTCAGGGACTATACCCCCTTTGGCCAACAGTGAGTTCAAGGTTATTAACTTTTGTATTGTTCGTAAAGTCATTTCCTTTGGTATATATCAAACCATAATAAACTAATATTATACTAGAAAGCTGATTAGTGTTGAACACGAACATTTTAGTTTATATGAACGTACAATTATTAGAAACATTAACTCCCTTGAGAGCAATGAGCTTGGTTACAACATATTTCATAATAAAATGTTTGTTGAATGCATACTTGTTGATCTTGATAATGTCCAAGGTGATTTATTATTATTTATTTAAGAAAAAAATGACTTAATAAAAATTAGAAATGTAAATACATAAATATCACGCAACAAAAAAGTAATTCATTATCAAGCACAAATTATCATTTGAATAAAAATAGGAAAATTTAATTGCAATGGTTATATAATTTTTCTTTTTTTATTCAATTATTTAATAAGGTTCATTTTTAATAAGTCATTCAAACTTTGCATATTTATTCTCAATATTACAATAGAGAGAATGTATGGAAAATAATAACAACTTGATAATAAACTTGCGAATGTTTGAATCAAGCAATGAGTTTCATTGACATCTAAAGTTTTTCTAATAAAAATTCGGAAGGAACTCCAAATTAGCTGTCCGACGCTATATAGTTGGTTCTATATAGCATAAGTTATGCTATATAGCGCCAACTATATAGAGGCCGTTGTAGTGAACTTCATTTGAATTAGTTTTATGATGTGTTACAGCTTACAATGTTACAGCGCCGGACAGCCTCTTTACATGTTTATTAATATTTTGGCAAGCTGAATCCAAATTCGTGATTTTTATGGGCAGATGGTCATGTCTTGGTACCGTACTGACCAGCTAAATTAAGCTTCAAAGAACGTGCATTACAAGATTTATTTTTCTATTTTAGTATAAAGTGATTGACGGGTCAAACCATTTTAATCAATTTCTGAGTTCAAAAATGAACAAGCAAATATGAATCATTAATTTATGCTTTTATTTATACAAATGAACAAAGATTTT